>CANXYI011230521.1:0-10525 GCA_948208565.1 Hura crepitans | reverse complement strand
TACATAACATTCAAGGCATATCAAAAGTATATGCAATTATTAAAATTCATTACGTGAAATACATATCATAACATTGTTCGTGAAATCTTATTTATGTTCTATAATATCCTTTTCATATATTGATTATTTTTAACTAGGTTGTTTTGCCATATGATTCCTAGGTATAACTATACTTATATTTGTCTGTACTATGCCAATTTAACATGGATATAGTTCTCATTTAATGATAAGATTTACCTTAAAATACATTATAATCATTAGTTGGTTATATCATGATCATAGACATATTGGTCAGATACCCTTATGATTTAACATGTATACAAAAGTACATGCATGTTATATCTCATAACATATTTGGATATGTATTACAAGCAAATATTCCATAACTATTACTTACCCATCTTATTCTTCTATGCTTACACCTTAATAAGAAGCCATACACTTATAACTTACCAAGCATAATTGCAAACATGTAGTTATCATAAATAACATGCATTTATAGGATAATAACTTGAATATGACACTTAATATTAATTTATATGTAAGTTCATGTCATAACAAGTATACCAAAAAATCAATTTAAGTTTGTACTTAATCTTAAGTGGTTGCCCTTATATATTTTAGTTTAGCCTTTTAGCTTACTTTTTAACCCATACTTAGTAAACAAGATCTCAATACTGGATAATGAGACATTGGCCGCAAAGGCCTTATCAAATGTGCAGTGGCCCTAAATGGACCTTGTGACATTTACAAGATATGATATGTGTATCTATATGTATATATGAAGTGGCCTAATTAGACCTTATCGGCAGTTAGACCTATATGATATATGTGCAGTGGCTCTATGGACCTTACATGGCGGTTGCACCTATATGATATATGTTAGTGGCCTTATGAACCTTACAAGTGGCTGCACTCACATGATATATGTATAGTGGCCCTACATACCTTTCACAGTGGTTGCACCTACTTCAGAGGCACTGAAGTGCCCTTACAGTTGCTATCTGTCCCTAATTGACCAGTCAACCTATCCAAACTTAGTTGTCTAACTCATATGGGCCATCACAATTATTAATATTGTTTCACATGCCTAAAATAGCTTCTGTATGATTTATAATTCATTATGCTAATAAATGACAAAATAGGGGTAACTAAAATCTTTTATAATCTTTATGTTTATATCAATGTCATGCTTCATTCATAATCCACAACATAGGTAACTCACATTATGATCTCATTAAAATTAAAGCTTTACTTTATCATAATCTAACCACTACACATAATCATATTAAAGAGTGTCTTACTTACCTATATTATCTTTATTAGGAGATTTGGCCATGGTCATATTGCTATGCCATAATGCATTTTATCTTATACATGTATATATCTATATTCATATTTTGCACACAATTTCCTTTTATACATTACTTTCACAACTCTCAACTTAAACATAGTTATATGGTTAACATAACACACATTTTACATCCATTTTTAGGTAATATAAGCTTCGGCCACACTTACACATAAATGTGTCATTCTTATATAGCCAAATATAAACTTACATACATTAGTTACTTAATTACCCAATACCTTTCACAAGTATAAACTAAGAATCAAGTTAATTCATTTTAGGCATTAACATACCTATACATGCAACCATTCGACCTCAGTTCTAAATCCATATTCACTAGCATAATTACTTTATTTAGCATATATTGAACATTCATATTACATTCCTAAACTACCAAATTCAATTACACTTCAATTATAACATTCTCACATATATCTCATGATTAAATCACTTGAGAACACACAAACATACTAACAACATCATTTGGCCATATAATCAAGAATGCATGTAACACTTTAATTCATCATTTAGCATACCCTTAGGCATTCATACAACCTTATTACACTACCACTATCAATTTCATACCAATACCCAAGCATACTTGCATTTATTACATACAATATACACACTTTAATTAATGTATCTCACACACACACACACATACACACATCACATACTCTATTGAATACACTTATAATGAGTTCAATTAACCATTTTAGCCCTTCTACACCTTCTCCATGCCTTTACCCTTGATTGGCTCTCCTTTGTCTACAAACATAACATAATTAGGCATAAAAAAAATCTATAGAAAATGCAATACATATCTAAACTTCAAAATGACCTTAGAAAACTCTTATTGAACCCTTAAGACATCTTAGAAAAATATGAAATCCATTAAAAACTAACTTACCCAAAATGGTGTCACTATTCATTAAAGCTTCAAACTTATTAAATCTTCAAAATGAAGCTTTCGTTCTTGTTGTAATCACCTTAAAAATGCTTAATATTCTTTGACTTGGGGTTTAATTAAGGTTTTATGATGTTGTTTTAAGGATTGAATGAAAAGAAAATGGAGAAAAAAAGATGCACTATTCTAGCTTTGACCATCCCCTTCTGACCCCTTATATAAGACTCTCAATCTAATAGCTCTCATTTATTTTCCTTAAATTTAATAGCCCCTATTTTTCCAATCCCTTCTTCATTCTTTATAAAATTATTCCTCAAAATTAAAACCCAAAATAACATCTTTCATGGTCTCTAAAATCAACTTAAAAAATAACCTAAAAACCTAAAAAAAAACCCGCTGGAAAAACTTGAAAAATCAAATTAAAATGATACTTTTATCTTTGCCCGATTTTTATAAAATACTTCTTGATATTTAAAAATTTCAATTCCATTGCCAATGGACTATTTGGAATATTTGAGTATCAAGTTATACCATTCCCAGGTCATTTTGAGCAAAAAAAAATATTTTATGGTTTAGTTTCAACTAAGTTATTATTCCTAAGACACTGCCATAAAAACTTCTTTATTATTTTTAACCATCTTAATGACTTTATTTCTATTCCAAACTTTGCCCAATACTATTTTATAATTTTTACTTTCATTCTATTCAGTTTGTGTAGCCCAAGTTTGGAGAAACACTATTCACTTTTCGAGAAGTATTATTCATTGTCATACTTTTTATCAATCATTAACTATCCAAATGATTTTATTTTCATGTCAAAATGTACTCACAACCTATATGCAACATATACTTTGAATTATTAAGAAAACCATGTTTACATCCTGAGAGTCACTATTCATGACCTAGGATTTTTGGGGGTTACAATAAAAAAATATCTTCTTATTATATAAATAAAATACACATCTTTTAAAGCCTTATATTCTTATTATTTATGGGTAAACTAACAAAGCATATCTGCACAAATCAAAACCTTTTGTGAAAAGAGGTTTGTGCAGGCCTAGTTTATTAGTCCAAAAACCAAAGTCTGATTTTTAATTAATAAGAACTTAGTGTAAAATGAATCAACACATGAATTAGTTAAAACCTACTCTAGTAACTGATGTAGAGATTATTAAGAATCCCCTTAAACACTTAATTACTTGTTAGAGATCATCGGTTTATGAATAATACATATCAATATATAAAACCTTTTAAAACTTTAAGAAACCAATCAAAGGCAAGGGTTTTAGAAGAAAATAAATATTTTAGTGTGGGTATGACTAGTGGAATGACACCTCTATAGGAGTATTTTCTTAGAGCAATTCTAAATGATCATAATGTTTCGAATCAAGTGTATATATAAGCTTCTAGCAGAAAGTTCCTATCCAGTTAAGATAAAATTCTATCATGATAAGAAATAGAGTCCAAATAGGGGATTTAAGTTTCTAAAAGCTTTTTGAATTAAGGTTCATATAGACTATGGGCCATAAGTGTGAGTTTATGTGGACTTTAAGTCAGATAATAAGCCTTCTAAGCTATACAACCTTTATGCTGATAGGCATGCCTCCTACTGACATAAGGCTTTGAGTTCAATACAGACCAGGGTTCAAGCCGATTAATTTATTGCCTAGGCTTGTCTCTGGTTATCATCATAGGCTTAACTCTAGGATGCTTATAATAAGTTTGGTGATAAAAAAAATGATTATTTTAAAATTTATAAAGACAAAATCTCTTAATTTCAAAAAAGAATATAAAAGCACAAAAAAAGGTGGTTCTGCTATTGAAGATTTCTTGTTTTTAAAGTCTAAAACTTATTAATCTAATTATTGAGAGGTAAAGGCGGTAAGAGATAGATACTTGTTTGAGAATCACCATAAAATTGAACATTTTTCTTCTTTTTTCTAATTAATTTAAAGGAATTCATGAAGAAAAGTTAGTAGAATTTAAACATACTTCACTTTTTTAACTTAAACATTAGCCGCTAAATGATTATATCCCATAGAGGTTATTTTTAAAATATTTCTTATTGTGAGGATTTTTTAAATGAAATGTTTAATAGCAATAAGATAGCTTATGACTTCTAAAATTGGTATTGTTTGTCTTGTGATAGATTTTAAATTTTAATGTATCAAGTTTTAATAGACCTAGCATTAAACTTCGTTAGTGAAAGGTAAGCTGATTACTTTCATTTTAATTTATTAATTATATATAAAATTCTTGCAAGAATAATGTATCTATAATTATTGCTTTTGGTGACAAAATGAATGATCTCTCAAACATTAATTTACTTTGCTCTAATTTGATTAGGCTGCTGAATAGGATAGAATTACTAAGACTTTTAAGATAATTGGCATTGATCTGAACCTCACTAGATTTAAAAAAAGGTGAGACATTTGGTTTCTTAAAAGAGGATAATATTCTTTAAATGAATAGTTCAGTTAGCATATTTGTATTTGTTGTGGTGCGGCAAGTCAAAGTTTTATCAAAGTTTTGAGAAGTTTCATAAGTCAATTTCAACCAAAGGTATTAGCTTTTTTTGAAACCAAAGTTAGTGAGGGGTAAAGCAAATGTTGTTATTGCTAAATTGGGGTATGATTTCTCTAAGTTGAAGCATAATATCTCTAATAGTATTTATCTTCTTTGTAAAAGAGAGACATAAGTCAAATTTTTGAATACTGGATGCCAATTTATCCACACCTAAATGGAAGCCAATGATGATAGAGACCTCATTTTATTTACTTTTATCTATGCAAGCCCAAACTCAAGGAGAATTATTTTTCTTTGGAAAGAGTTTAGAAGTATTGCAAAAATTATTAAGATGCCATGAGGTTTAAAAGTGACTTTGATGCCATCATTAGTGTCAAAAACATAGTAGGGGAAATGGCTATAGTTGGGAATTAGTAAAGCCTTCAATAATTGTATCTTTAATAGTGGTGTTTTAGACTTAGGATTTGTTGAAGCTGATTATACATGGACAAAAGAGAGTTTATTTAAATAGGTGGACAAATGTTTGGGAAATGAGCTTTAGATGAGGAAATTTGTAGACATATTTGTTTTATATCACAAGAATAGCCTCTAACCATCAACCACTTTTACTAAAATTTTACTATTGTCCTAAATGTGTTGAGAAACATCCTTTTAGATGTGAAGTGGCTTAGTTGATGCTCCAGACTTCATTAGTTTTATGATTAGAATTTGGAAAAAAAATGAGGATTTAGGACCTAATATCTAACATTTTGTTTCAAATGTAAAGGTTAGGAAAAAAAATGTTTAGCCATATAGGAAGGAGGAAGAAAAGCTTATTAACAAAGCTAGATGGAATTTAAGAATAGATGGAAATTGGCTACTCATAAATCTTTAGGGACATTAAAGTTCAACACGAGTAACAATTAAATAAGGTTCTAACACATAAAGAAATTTTATAGTTTAAAAGATCTAAAAGAAAATGGATTAGAGATAGGACCAAAATATGACATTTTTTCATACTAGAACTATTTAAGGATAAAGAAGTAATCATATTTTGACTCTTAGGTTAGTCGTGTTCTCAAGAAGTGGATGATGTTTTGAGGTAATATATCAATATGAGTTCCCTTGTCTTAAAGATTAAGAATTTTATTTGTTAAGTGTCGGCATTAATAATAAAGAGATTATATAGGCCTTTTTTACCATACAACCAATAAAAGCCCTAGGAGTATATGGTATTTAAGTGATTTTTTCCAAGAAATTTTGGGGACTAGTTAGTCCTATAGTTTGCAATTATATCAAAAAATCTTTAGTGGGAACTTTTTGAAAAAAATCCATAACAAAACCTTGATTGTTTTAATACTAAAAGATGAAAGCTAGAATATTCTATCAATTTAGGCCCATAAGCCTATACATGGTTGTTTAGAAAATAGTAACTAAGCTTATGGCAAATTAGCATAAAAACGTGCTACATATCTTGTATATTAGAACCAACCCAACTTGGTCCCTAGGAGGAATATAATCAATAACATTATAATAGCCCATGAAAAGCTTTACTCAATATAACTTGAAAGAAAAATGGGATGGATAGCCTTGAAAATTGAACTAAAGAAAGCCTTTATTCGATTGAGATGTTTGTTTTGGACACTCTTACTAATATTAGGTTACCTTAGCACCTTAACTCAGTCATTATGTACTCATCTTCATCCATCCAGGTTATTTGGAATGGTAGCTTACCAAAAGTGTTCCAACCTACTGTAGGGATTCACCAAAGGTACCCTTTGCATTTTCTCTTTTTCTCTTATGTATGGAAAAGCTTACCTAAGCTATTCAAGATAAAGTTCAAAATAGTAAATGGAAATCTATTGAGCTCAATATGGATGTGCCTTAAATCATACATTTATTCTTTAAGGATGATTTAGTACTATTTGCTAAAGCAGACGATTTAGTACTCTTTGTTAAATTTATCAATCACTAAAATGCAAAGATGACAAAAAATCACATTTTTAGCAATCGATTATAATTACATTAGTGATCAATTAAGTTGGTTGCTAAATTGTAGCAACTAGTTGCTATTATCGAAGTGACTAAGCTCTTAACAATTGACCTAAATCAATCGCTAAGGTGTAAAAATCAATCACTAAAGAGCCTTAGTGACTGATTTTTGCACTTTAGCAACTCATTTAGTTAGTTACTAAATTTTTTTTATTTTAGAAATTTGTAATAGAACAAATAGAGAGGTTTAGGGATATTTTTAGTTCTTTTGGTGAAAGCTCTAATCATTGTATTAACCCTCTTAAATCCTAAATCTTTTTCTCAAAGAATGTCAACTCTCAATTAGCCAATGATATTAGAGAATGAATTAGGTTTAAGGTGGTTGATAATTTGGTTAGATATCTTAGGGTACCATTTTTACATAGAAGAGTAACTCAGTCTACTTATAAGCATATGATTGATCATATCTATAAGAAGTTGGCTAGTTGGAAAGTGAGATCTTTATTTTGCTAAAGAGCTACACTTACTAAGGCTATTTTAAGTAATGTTCCCATGTTAATTATATAATCAAATATAATTCCTGAAGGGATTTGTTAGGACAATGGAAAATTAGTTCACTAAATTATATGAGGGCTTTTCTGAGGAAATAAAAAAGATTAATTTGGTGAGATGGGATGATGTGTGTAAACCTCTGCATTATATAGGGTTGGCTATTAAAAAAGTTAAATATCAAAATAAAGCCTTTTTTATGAAAATTGCCATTAATATGATTGTTATACCAAACCTCCTTTAAGTTTTAGTTCTCAAAAGTAAGTATAAGTAGGAAAGATCCATTCCAGTTAGGCTTAACTCAAGTAACTGCTCTCTCCTTTGGAGGGGATTATTTAAGGTGTAGAATCTGGTCCATAATAAGATCTTCTAAAATATTAGAAATAGTCGAAATGTTAGGTTTTTGTTAGACAATTAGGTTACAAGAATATGTCCTTTAAAGCATAAATATAAGCTTCCAATTGATGTTGATTTAACAACAAAAATGCAGATATGGTACACATTAAGGGTAATTGGAATTAGAATGCTTTTGATGATTTGATTTACAGTACTACAGCCCTTGATATTGCAACAACTAAAGAACTTAGCACCGAAGATTTTTATGGCTAGTATGGGATAAAAAAATGTCAATTTAAAATCAAGTATGTCTAAGCTATTCAAGAAAAGGGGAATTGGAATAGAAAAGACAAATTTTGAAAAATACCATGGCAGTTTAAAGGCCTTCAAAAAGTTAGATTTTTCCTCGGTGTTTAATGGTAAACTACTCATAAACTTAAAAAAGACTAAAGGCATCTCATGAGTTGCACTATGTATGATTTATGTGGTTCTAAAATAAAGGATATCCTATATTTGTTGCAAGATTGCTAGTATGTTGGTCTTAATTCAAGGAAAATGATCAAATGAATATGATGTAGTATTTTTTTCCCTCCTTCTTAAAGAATGGTTGATTATTAATCTCAGTAATGATTCTATTTTGAGTTAAGCTCATGAGAACTAGTCTATTTTATTTGGGATAATTTACTGGCACCTTTGGAAAAAGAGGAATAAAAAATTATTTGACTTGCATTTTATAGAAAATAATGGCCTGATAGTAGTTAGTTTAAGAGGTTTGAATAAGATCTAATTAGTGAAGTTAAATGATAATATTACATGACAAAGTAAAAGAAATAGAATTTTAGCTCTTATAGGTTGGGATAAACCTCTATTGGGTTAGGTTAAACTTAATACAGATGGTTGCTTCAAAGCTAATGTATGAAATATAAACAATAGTTTAAAGAATTAAATTTCCTTATAAACATTAGTAGAGGAGCCTAGTTTTTCATTTGTTCACCTTCTCTATAAATTGTTTTGTTTGCACTTGTAGATGAAAAGAGAAAAAAAGAATACAACTAAAATGGAATTATCAAACAACAAGTAAAATTAGTTTATAAATTAACCAAAAAGGAGAAAAATGATGGCAACAATATAATTTGTCCAACTAAAGCATTAAGATTGTGAAATTCAATAAACCTTACAATTTGATCTAAAAGCAGAACAATTATCAGATTTGTAAAGAACATATTGAAATGAAATCTCAATGTTTATATGAGTGTAGAAAGGTTTAAAGGGCAAACCTCTTGAACTGGTTTCTTATGATCTTTTGGGTTCACAAGTTCAATCACTCTAAGTATCTAAGCTCTTCACAACAACAAAAAATATTATTTTGATAAACAAAAGAGGTAGCAACTCTAACTACACAACAATCATTTTTTTAAACACAACACTAATTATAGATGGATGAGATGGTTTGATAAAGCCACCACCTGGATCTACACCAAGACTTACTGCTCTTTTACTTCGAAAGTATTTAAAATCAATATCTTATTTATGCCCTTGCAATATACCTCTTCTAAATTCTAATTTTTATCAATCTTATATCATGGAAGCGAGCAGATAAATTTAAAGTATCCATTATCTTTGAACATAAAGAAAAATAAATTGCAATAAATAAAATATACGTAATAAATAATATGATACAAAATATTATGTATCTATAAAATGAGTTATTCATTGATTGGAAGATGACCTAACAATTACTCATAATTCCATAGGAATTAGCAGTAACTGCTTAAATCCTATCTCTAAGAGATTAACCTTTATTAAAATAAAATTTTCATCACTTTTATTAAAAAAAATCAAAATTCATTTTATTAAAAAAGCACCAATTTATTAATAAAAAAATCATTGATGTGAGATTGGCTTTTTGGCATTTAAAATAAGTTTAAATGGTCTAACTATTATAACTAGAATAAATAAAGCATATAAAATAAATATAAACCATAAATCAAAATTGGAACAAAAGTAGTATCAGCAGCCCATTAAGAGGTCTATGTAAATTACTTCATTATCCATGATAGGTCTATACAGACTACCTCTTCAATGTCCATAAACATAACTAACACATCTCAATAGAGCAAATAGCATAATAAGACTAGGTCTATACAGACCTTATAATAAAATAATATCATATGATATATTGATATATAAATATTCACATATTTAATTACACATTAAATAAAACATGTATCTTTAGATTTACCACATTTGAATTGTTAATGAACCTAAATAACCAAATAATGTATTATGTTAAAAGCATGTAATTAATGTAAGTTCACACAGACTTGATTTTTTGTGAAAGAAGGTCTATGTGGACTAATAATATGATTTAGAATGTCAATTACAATTATTATGATGCATGAAATAGCTTAACCATAATAAAAACATGAATTCTATTAACTTACTCTTATAAATGACATGGGAATTATAATGAATCACCTCACATATTCAATTAATCATCATAAATCATCAGTTTCATATTATGGAAGTGATAAAAGTAAAAAGGCCTTAGGCTTACTTGATTATAAGCTTCGAGCAATAAATCAAAGGTTAGGTTTTAGAACAAAATTATACTTTTTAGGTGGGTTAAGATAAGCATAGTCACTTCCTCAATATAGTTTTCTTAAAATAAGTCTAAGCATTCTCGATGTATTATAGGTGTGTAATTTGGCTATTTAGAGTGGTATTTATAAGTGTTTGGTAAGGCTTCCCCTTTAGAAAATAGGAAGTTTAATCAAAGTAAAAAGTAAAGTCCAAATAAGAATTTTAAGTTTCTAGTAGCTTTGTAATTATAGGTCTGTGCGAACCATAGGCTAAGGAAAAAGGTCCGTGTGGACAATGGTCCA
>CANXYI011230508.1:0-10295 GCA_948208565.1 Hura crepitans | reverse complement strand
ATTAAAGTCAAGTACACAAAGTCCATAATTCATGTCTTATTTCATACTATTATAGGTCACTTTTATACATGCCTTACAAGACAATTTTCAAGCCATTTTTTACACCAATTCTCAATCCCTTTTTCTTATATTAACTTGTCATACTACATCCCATGTTTCTATGCATGATTTCAACTATTCCATGCCAATTCCATGTCATACATCACATGCTCATGATGTCATGCCATTCATGAACATCACACATCATAACATACCATACTTACCATACTTACTGTGGCATACGTACCTCTCGGCTATAGTTTATTCATAGTCATACACATGTATTTTTCCTTAGTTTATCACACATACATCATGTACCATTATCTTAGCGTGCACACACATGGTCACATAACATATCAGCCATGCCATGCTATGACACAACACATACATGCCTCGGCTATACCATGTTCATTACCATACCTACATTTTCTTACCAATTCTATCAGACACACATTACCTACATGCCAACTATATGACTTCCCATCAATTATACATACAAACATGCATTACACATAGTTTACATGTTAAGGTACCTTAAAATACCTCTTTGCTATACCATTTATTATCCATTTTCATCCACATTCTCATTAATTACACATGCCTATTATAAATTCCCATGTCACACACACCATATGCCATAACATCCACCACATACATATGGCATATTCAGCAACCCCACACCATGCTATAAGGCTATACCCCTCAGCCAAAATAGGATCATAGCCTTACACCCATTTTTTTCACTAATTCAACATACAAACCATTAAATTCATACATAACCAGCATCACACTAAGCTAATATCTATAGTTCCCATATAATTCATGCTTAAACTAAAACTTCCATACACAAATTCACGGTAATTTACAAATTAACTCAATATAGCATGCCTTTATTTAATGACCCTTTAAAGCTTTTCTCACACCAAATAACCCTTAATGGCCTTATTTCCCCTTATTTCCTCCATGGGCTACATACACACCCATTTCATTTAGAAAATTCATGAAAAATTCTATAGGCCTCCAATTGAAAATCTATAAACATAGGTGGTCTTAGAATGATAAAATCCCCCTTAGAAATAAAATAAAAGGGAAGGAAATCACTTACACATGAAATTGAATTCCTTGCCACCCTTTATATACACTTAAACTAAAATGAATTTTCTTGACTTTTATGAGTACCAATGGTGTCCAAAACTTTCAAGCATTAATTCCTACCTCACTAAAGTGATTTTTAATGGAAGCATGGGATGGAAACACTAGTTCTTAGTGGCAGAAGTGGATGAATTTTAGTGGGAGTGGCATCGAGAAAGGGAGAGGAGAAAATAAGGAAGAAAGGTGAGGTAAAGTGGTTTAGCCCAGTGGATACACATGTGCCCAAGTGGGATTTATATAATGGTGTTAAGATGGCTCAGGTTGTGACATGTGTCACCAGAGCATCCCGAAAATTCTTTTTTTGACTAAAACATTGTGAAATTTTTAAAATTCACTTAAACATCCAAAAATCATCACGTTTGGTTTAAAATCCTTGCTTGAGCCTATTTAGGGCCTCATAAAAATTCATGGCCAAATTCAATTAGCAAGGAAGTTAATTAATTCCTCAAAAAATTAGCAAGTTTTAAAAAATTACTAAATGACCTCAAAAAATTTAACCTTCAGGCTATGATATTTTTAGGTCCATTTGGGCACATCCCTAGTCATTCTTGGCTTAAGTCCATATGAGCCTATGACCCATTAGGCCTAAAATATTTTATTGGTTCCACTAAATTTTTAAATTAAGTCATTTTTATCATTTTATGGCCAGTCAAAGTTTAATGACCAATAAATCCTTTCTTGGGCTTCATAAAAGTACCTTAGCACTTCAAAAACCCCAGTCAAGCCTTAGAGGTACTATTTATGGCTCCTTCACTTATGGTCATTACAAATGTCATTGAGATACGAAGCTTCTTAAGATTGGTTGGATACTACAAAAGGTTTGTGAAGAGTTTCTCAATGATTATAGGTCCATTAACCCTATTGTTGAGGAATGATGTAAGATTTGAATGGGATAATAAATGTCAAGGGAGCTTTGAAAAATTAAATGCAATGTTGGTAAAGGGCCTAATCCTCACTCAACCTAAATGGGGAAAGATTTTGTCATTTACAGTGATGCATCACACAATGGTTGAGGTGTGTATTGATGCAAGAAGGTAAAGTCATAGCTTATGCTTCCAGACAACTAAAGCCATATGAGAAGAATTATCCTACTCATGACTTAGAGTTAGCTATAATTATCCTCAAATTAAAAATTTAGAGACATTACTTATATGGTCAAAGATGTTATATTTATATGGATCATAAGAGCCTGAAATATCTCCTCACCCAGAAAGAGTTAAACTTAAGGCAGCGACATTGGTTAGAGTTTATAATAGATTATGACTGCTTGATCAATTATCATTTGAGAAAGGCAAATGTGGTTTTAGATGTATTGAGCTAGAATTTCATGGCAACTATAAGAGCGATGAATATCAAAATGGAGTACAGAGAGAAAGATTGTTTCTTAGCTGAACTACAAATTAAACTTTATTTTAAGCTGCAAAAAAAAGAGGCACAGACATGAGATGAACAACTTATGCAAACTATAAGTAAAGTCAAAGAGGGGAAGACTATTGAGTTTGAACTAGGAGAAGATGGATGCTTGAACTATCAAAGTAAGTTATGTGTGCCTAATACAGATGAGCAAAGAATGCGAATTTTGAAGGAAACTCATGAAGCTCCGTATTCCATGCTCCTATAAAGCATAAAAACGTACTTGGATATAAAATTAAAGTACTAGTGCCTAGAAATTAAACGTGATGTAGTGGAGCATGTGGATAAATGTTTGACATGTCAATCAATGAAAACTAAACATCAAGTTCCTTTTAGATTGCTAAATCCAATAGCAATACTAGAATGGAAATTGGAAAAGTTACTATAGACTTTGTGATGGCACTACCAATGACTAGAAACAAGTGTGATGCTGTACGAGTAATTATGGATAAGCTAATGAAGATAACTCATTTTATCCCTATAAGGATAGACTATTCTCTAAATAAGTAAGCATAACTGTACATTGATAAAATTGTGAGATTGCATGGAGTGCCAATAGCAACTATTTCTAATTGAGATCCATGATTTACATCTAGAATTTGGAAAAAGTTACATAAAGCTTTTAGTACTCGATTGACCTATAGTACAACCTTTCATCCTCAGATAGATGGGCAGTCATAACAGGTGATACAAGTACTAAGAGATATGTTATGCAGCTGTGCTATAGAGTTTAAAGGGAGTTGGACCTAGTACTTGTTTTTGGTTGAGTTTGCATACAATAATAGCTATCAAGACAGCTTAGGTATGGCACCTTATGAGGCATTGTATGGTAGACAATGCAAAACTCCTCTGTGCTAGAGTGAAGTAGGTGAAAGTAAGATTATGGAACCTGATTTGATCAAAGATCTAGAAAATAAGGTCAAGATCATAAGAGAGAGATTAAAAGCTACCATAGACTGTCAAAAATCATATGCTAATTTGAAATAAAGTGATATTGAATAGGAAGTGGTGAAAAGGTATTCTTGAAGGTTTCACCATGGAAAAAGATAATCAAGTTTGGCAAGAAAGGGAAGTTTCATCCTAGATTCATTAGTTCTTATGAGATTACAAAACATATGGGGCCATTGGCATATAGATTAACCTTGCCACCTGAATTACAATAGATTCATGATGTATTTCATGTATCAATGCTCAAACAATTTATATATGATCCATCTCATATAATACCTACAGAAGAAATTCAAGTGTAGCCATATTTAACTTATAAGGAAGAACCAGTATAGATTATGGCTAGAGAGGTCAAGCAATTGAGGAATAAGACTATACCGTTGGTTAAAGTGCTATGGAAACACCACAATATAGAAAAGGCTACATGAGAGAGTGAGGAGCCAAAGATGGTTCAGTACCCATACCTATTTTCCCAGGTAATTTCGAGGATGAAATTACATAAGAGGGGAAAAATTATAATACTTGTAATTCAAGGTTTCATGAATAGTACCTCTAGAGCTTAAATAGGGTTCCTTATAACCCAGGATACCTTTGTAAGGCTAGGAAGGCTATGTACTAGTCATAAAACTTTGATAGCAAAAAAATGAGGAAAATGAAATAATTTAAATATTTAGCAGAATCAATAATTCATTTTAGGCAATAAATTATTGAATAATGGCCTTAGATGAACTTGCACTACGAATGACCTAGAATGTGCCTAGATAGACCTAAAAATATCATACCTTGAAGGTTAAAAATTCCAATTTACATGTTGGTGAAGGAATTTTAATTTTTGAGGTCATTCGATAATTTTTTAAAATTTCTTATTATAGTGAGTGAATAGTACACCCATTTGCCATTAGAGTTTGGACCTGAAATTTTACAGGCCTCTTTATAAGCATAATTATTGAGGATTTTTGGCATTGAAATGATTATATTTGGAGGTCTAGAAAAATTATTAAAATTTTTGTATATTTAAAGGGAAATTATAATTATTTGGGCTGTTAGATCACCACGTGCTGAGATCTAATCATCCTACCACCTAAAATATATACCATCACATATGTGCATTGACCACATGTGTGAAAGGAAGCCATCTTTAATCTTGCTCCAAGCAAAAAGCCGATGCCACTTTCTCTTCTCTCCTCTCATAATTTTTGCTTCATATCTACCCTAAATGACCACTAAGCCTCATATCTATTATATGGAATCAAACCTCCATAACCTGTAGAAGACAATCCAAGTGATAAAACTCAAAAATATTTCCTCAAATGAGAGAAATAAATATAGAGTGAATAGTGCTCTTTTTGTGTGTAAGTGAGATTTTCTTGGTTTTTATTTTTATTTTAGGTAGCCCTAATTATTCTAAGAAAAACCATGTTTATAGATTTTAATTTAGAGCTCTAGAGAATTTTATAGACCGTTAGATCACTAAATGTCAACACTTAACCAATGGACCACTAAATATGTAAACCCTCACACATGTGGGAGGGCCACATGTGCTAGGGTTACACCATTTTTAACCTCTCTCCAAGCTAAAAGCCAACGCCACCTCCCTTTTTAGCCTTCTACCATTTTTTCTTTCTCTCTCCTCTAAATCTTTACTAAACCCCACATATCTTATATGGAATCAAACCTTCATGACCTTTAGAACACATTCCTAGCCTTAGAATTCAAGGAAAAGGCCCCAAATAAAAGAAATAAGTATATAGTGAATAGTAACCATTAGTGTTTAAGTTATATTTTCTTGGTTTTTATTTTTGTTTTGAGTAGCCCTAGTTATTCTAAGAAAAACAATGTTTGTAGATTTTAATTTAGGGCTTTATTGGATTTTATATGAATTTTCTAAATTATAGGGTTATATATGTAGGTTCAGGGAGAAGTGTGAAAGAACTAAGGGATTTAAGGCATTAAAAGGGTGGAAAAGGGTGTAAAACTACCCTATGTAGTGAATTTAATATAATGGATACATGCCATGAAGTTTATGTATGTATGTGTGTATGAACATGCAAATGGAAGTGTGATTGTGTGCATGTATGTGTGGAATAATCATACCATTATGTTTGAATAATGATATGTATGCCATTTTAGTGATGAAATTATGTGAAAGTGTGTGGAATGTATGTGGCTGAATGCATGTCATGTATGTCATGGCATATGCATATGCATATGTGTATGGTGTATGATGATTATGTGATATGATGGAAAATATGATATATAATATGTGTGTATCATGAAATATGAAAAAATAAATATATGATAATGGGTAAAAGCAAGGTGTGATAACTTAAGGTAAAATGTGGAATTGATTTAGTTATGGAAAGTGTATATTATGGAATAAGTTAATGGCATGTTTTGGTATGGAAAGTAATATGTAACTTAGTGACTTAATGTGCTTGTATATAATGAAAGAATTATGTGAAACATGAGAACATTTCGTCGTGAATGAAAAGTGGAATTTGGTGATAATAGTATGGCATGATTTGTGATGGGATTATGTTATGTGAGACATGAGAAAAATGAGCAAATAAAAAGTACATTTTTCATAAAATGACTTGTAATTATGTAATGAAATGAACATGAGAAAATGACCTAAAACTATGTGATATGAACATGAATGTTAAGTTGATAAAATGACTTATAACTGAATAATAAAAAATAAATTGAGTTGGCCTATTAGTTAGACACTTACTAGATGGGTTGACCGATTAACTAGGGAGTTAATAGTTGCTAAGGTATTAGTCCTCTTAGGCCATTGCCTATATTATTATGTAAGCAGGTGCAATCACTAAGGTCTTGATATTGGGCCAATGCACTAGGTAGGTGCAACTACCGAGGTCTTAACATGGGCTATTGCACTAGGTAGGTGCAGCTACCAAGGTCTTAATGTGGTCCACTACACAAGGTAGGTGTAGCTATCGAGGTCCTTATGTGGGCAAATATACTAAATGGGTATAGCCATTGAGATCTAAGATAGAGTCACTACACTAAGTAGGTGCAGCTATTGAGGTCCAAAATGTGAGCCACTACATAGCCTAGATTCCCTTTTTATCCAGTGCCTTAAAGTGCCATCTTTCTAGTATGGGCCTGAATATAGAAATGAATATAATGAATAATAATAGTAATAGATTTACTACCTTAAATATAGATAACAGTCATTCGATAAAAAATGGGCAAAATTAATTAATTGGTATGTCACTAGTAATTAAATAATGAGACTATTAGTTAAATTAATATTATTTTAATAAATTAACTCTATGTGTGGCATAATGAATTCATAACATGTATGATGAATGAATGTATGCATAGCATGCACTTATTGCATTAGATTCACTAGTTAGTTTTATACTAAATGTATCGACGTTCTGATGCATAGGTCGTAGATAGTGTAGTAGTCCAACCTCAGTAATATTTTGTAGTGTAGCAGATCAAAAATTTATTAGGGTATATTTTCTGTAGTTGATGATTTTGTAGTATGGCACTCATGTATAAATAGGATTAGGCTTAGCTAGAGTAAATATTAGACATGTAATACATTCTAATTATTGAATGAATAGTTAGATGTATGGAAACATAATAATATGATAAATTATCTTTGTTATTTGGTTATTGTGGGCTTGATGCCCTGTATGCTATGTTGTGATGGTATGTGATGTTAGGGGATTAGAAGGGTCCAAATGATGGAGAATAAAATAGATATATTTTTACAAGTGTTTTTATGCTGGCTTTAATTTGGGGTTTGTTACCCGAGCAACTGTTATGCTATCTTAATTTCTATAAATGGATTTTAATGTTTGTCATAGTTAGTGTAAGATAAGGGCAGGATCATACTAAGGAATTAAGTAATATTTGTCTAAAAAATAAATATGGCTTTAGGTGTCAAATGAATAAGACTTGGAGAAATTTCAGGATGGGAGACCAGTGGGAAGTGGCATCACTTATCAGGTTCCTTCAATAATCAAGTAGGGGTGTTATAGGATATTTATACAAAAATGACCAAATGAGAAATAAATATGACATCATAAATGAAAGGAGACTAAACCAATAATGTGGCATCGTGAACCTGAACCAGTTTATTAGTTGGGTATAAGGGTGTTACATTTGCCACCCAGACAAGCAAAAAGTTAAGGTCAACATAATCATAAGGCTATCTTGAATTACTACTAGCATTAGCATACTAGCCATGATACAAATAATTGTCGCAGCTTAAGAGACCATAGCCTTATCAATTCCAAATAGCTCCTTAATCCAAAAAAGACTACATATGCTCCCTTTTGCATGGTAATGATCATAACAACATGTATTTTTATCTACTACCATACATATGTGTCATTACTACATATACAGGTTCTAAGACCCTCTATACACCAACCCATCAATAATATGAGTATAACACTCCATATTATACCACACATATCATATTAATGATTTAACCTGTCATCATGCTAAAAACATCAATGTCAAACATAATGCATCATTTAATATGCATCCAACATTATTTTATGCTTAATTATGCTAGAACCATAATTATTTTTATTATTAAAATTATTTGTTCCATTTATGCCCATACTAATGAGCCAACTATCCAAGGCTGGATGGTGGATAACGATGCACCTAAAGGCACTGATACCCGAGGGGTGTAAACCAGTGTTCCCGAAGGCACTAGTATCCGTAGATATAAACACATTAGCCCATAGGCCTAGCACAATGTTATGCAAAAAGATTGGCCCGAAAGCTTAGTGCCTATCGACATAAAAACACAAAAGACCATAGGCCTATTACCTGAAGGTAAACATTATAGCTACTATTCCTAGTTGACTATTTAACCTATCTAAGCTAGGTTGTCTAAACATATAGGCATTATTAAACTCATTAATTATCTCATTTTAACAATTTTAAAACACAGACCATAGTTTATGTCACTTTATGCATAAATGCATCACAATGGCCATTTTGCATCTCAGTAAGGCCTAGACACCCATGCCTAGTAGTATGTGTCAACTAAGACATAGCGTAGCCAACTTAGGCTTACGTAAGCTTAAGAACACCAAGCAGTCACATTATCTAGGTGTATAAGCTGGAAAACTTATCCGACATCATAATCATTCATTTACCATTACTTTCATCATTAACATGAATTGTAATGTCGAATGCATTATGATTATGCACAACAATCACATATTGTGTTACTTGCCATTTCACACATATTATCGGTATTTAGTGATAAGCATGTATTATGTGGCTATATTCATAGCAATAACCCATACAACACTCAATATGGCATTCGACAATCACTAAGCACGCACACACATTTTAGTCATCATAAGTGCACATTCAGAATGGCATTAAATCTTAAAATATGCTATCCAAGTCATTTACTAACATAATTTATGATTATACATATATGGCTTACATACACGAATTTCGACCTCCATATAACTGAGGCCATTAAAACACACATGCACATTTACAATTGTATGCCATGTTTAGACACCTAATATCACATCCGCATTCTTCTAATCGATTATACATGTTCATTTAGTGCTAATGTCATATAATGGCATTATAGGGTCATATTATCACATATATGAACATGGTCTCATTCAAGGACCATTCAACCCATATAAATTCACCATGCATTGCATTCGTGCCATGTAATAACATCTATTAATTTTACACACACATGTGTACCTTAGTTATATACAAAATCAATATATGCCAAAATTTCACATAATGCCATTTATTCCTTAATTACACCATAAATGTGCATCACACATGCATAACATGTTCTAGCCATAACATTACATATATGCAACATCAAACCATCATATTTTTAATAACCATATAATTTATTAGGCATTATAACAATCAATAGAATTTATTACTATTATGTAACTATTTGGGCATATTGAAATTCATGCATTTAATTGAAGTTAATGTGATTAAACATACCAATATAGGTTATACGGGATACCCAATGCCAGCCTAAGCCTTCTCTTTACCTCAGGAAGGTCGAGTCGATGTTTTGCGTAAGAATTCAAAAGGGCATGAAAATAAAAAAAAGAGTAGAAAAGCCATACCCGCGTGTTAGGAGGTCACTATTCACCATCTAAAAGTTCTCGATTTTTCTCCCAAAATACTCTACTGTTCTCAATGACATTGGTGTTTGTGGATTCATCTCGAGACACTCTTTAATTCGGGTATAATTTTTCAAGATGAGCTTGTGTGTGGAAGAAGAAAAAAAATAAGGGAGAGGGGGAGGAAGGTGTGTCAGCAATTTAAAGGAGGAGGAAGGAAATGGAAAAGGGTGGAAGGGAAAATGAGGGAAATCAAATTTCCTTCACTATTTATAGTTTATGAAAAATCAATTTTCCACTGTTTCATAAAATTTTTATCCCTAGTAGGATAGTTGGAATTCCCTCATTCCTATCCCCAAAATTAGATAAATTAGGGTCCTAAATCCTCCTAAAATATTATGCCCAACAAATGAACCGAACTCAAAAAATTAATGCATTTTATTTCCTAAAAATTAAGTAAAAATACTTCCCAATATCAAAAAATTTTGATTCCAAAGCCAATGGACTATTTACAATATTTGAGTATCAAGTTGTAATATTTTCAAATTATTTTGAGTAGCTTTTGAATTATTTTAGGGTTTAGCTTTACTTGTGGCACTATTCATAAGACACTACCGTAAAATATTC
>CANXYI011230366.1:0-11115 GCA_948208565.1 Hura crepitans | reverse complement strand
CTCATAATGCCACTAAAATTGGGCTAAATTTCCATTTCAAATTGT
Source organism: Hura crepitans (assembly GCA_948208565.1). Taxonomy (NCBI): domain Eukaryota; kingdom Viridiplantae; phylum Streptophyta; class Magnoliopsida; order Malpighiales; family Euphorbiaceae; genus Hura; species Hura crepitans. Next base: position 11,070 of record CANXYI011230366.1, on the reverse strand, counting down.
CATACAATTATGGTTCAAATGCCATCAAAATTTGATCTAGTTTTAGGTCATTTTTTCCTATGCTTTCGAAGTCCATTTCTAAGCCATTTTAGGTGCCAAATTTTAGTAACACTTTCTATAATAAGCTTACCATTTTTCAAGCCATATTTCCATATACATTTTCACATACTTCATGCCATTATTACTCACACATTTTTATACTCAATATGCCATGCCATTCTCACACATACACACTATGTCATAACATGCACATCATGCCTATCTTATCTCACATACCACTCGACCAAAGCATGTTAATGGCCATGCATATGATTTTGTTCACATTTAATCATGCATACACATCTAATGGCATCACTCAAGCATACATACACACACACACACACATACACACCACATATCATTCAACTAAAGCTTTGACATGCCTTCCACATACCTTGGCCATACCATGAACATATGCCTACAAGTTTTTTTCCACCAAATTCATGACACATACATACAATTCTACCCTTAACATACCATTTCCCACACAACACCCTATGCTACCATACCATACACATACATTACAACCCCAGGCACCTCTCAGCCACTCATGGTAACACCACCAAACATTCCTTTTCTCACCATACATATACATAATCCATTAAATTACATATCATATATATGAATAGCCACTAATTTCCTACCTAAACCAAGCCATACACACAAGTCACACATGCACATAACCTCTCAACCAAAGTGAACCCTCACTCTTCCATTAATTCTTTCATCAATTCATCACTCAAATCATCCAAACCATACACAAATAACATGAATACAAGCTTAAATCACTATTATACATATATTAACCACTTTAACCCCTAATTCCATACAAGTTTTCTACATAAATCACATATGAATTGAACATGGTGTGCCTCAAATACATTAGATTCACATACTTCACTAAAATTCAAGGCTTTCTCCACCCTTTTAGCTTGTCAATGCCCTTGTTGCACTCCACCTTTACTTTGGCCTACATACACACTTATATGCTTTAGAAAAATCTTTTAAAATTCCATAAACCTCCAAATGAAAATCTAAAGACATAGGCATCCTTAGAATGATGAAATCCCTTAGGAAATAAAATAAAAGGGAAGAAACTTACACACAAAAGTTAGTTTTTCAAGCTCCCTTTTATGTACATTTGATGATTTTTTTTATTTTTCTTAGATTTTATGGGTGTCTATGGTGCTTCAACTCTTCAAGGACTAATTGCTCCCTAACCTAATGGATTTTTTGTGGTAATTAGAGGCTAAATTAAGCTTAGAAGGCCATGACAATATAGAAGAAAAGGTAAGAGAGATGTCGGCTAAGAAGAAGAAGAAAATGGAAAGGAATTGAGGTGGGTGAGTGGTGTTGCCACTTGGATGCTTAGGTGGCATAAGGGAGGTATTTATAGTGGGCATGGAAAGCTTGGGTGGTGACACATTATAGACATTGGGTTTCTAGGGCTCCTATGTTCAGATTGCCTAATGATAAAGAAAGGACCAAAATTCCTGATAAATAGGGATGTTAATGTCTAGTTCGATGATCTCAAAGTTTTCTTTAAAGATTTTTTAAGTCTTTACCTGACCTAAAAAATCTCACGGTATGACTGCTCAAGCCCGATGCCTAACACTAATGCTAAGGGGGGTATGAAAGGCTGGAAAAAAATGTTTTTCACCTATTGTGAAAATGGCCATTTCACCTACCAAACATAGATGTTTTTTTAGCCTATTGTGAAAATGGCCATTTTGAGAAATTGCCATTTTCTATAATTAACATGTGAGAACCAAAGTTTTCAAAGCAAATCAATTACCCGATTTCATGTATGATATTTCTTATTTTCTGTAAATATATTTTGTGCTTCCTCTTATGTGTATATGTGATTTATTTTTAATTATAAAATCCACTTGAGAAAAAGGATAATATTATAAATTCTAATCAAAATTCCATATTAACTTGAGGTATAAATAAGAGTAGGGTTTTAAACCACTCTGGTTTTGGCCCTTCATGATATTTCCCAACTTCAATTGGGTGGTAACTCCTACTTTGTAGTGCCCAGCTCGCTCTTTCTAGGCAAATCAAATAGGAAAAAATTAGGATTCCTATGATTTCCTTCTCATCTTTTAGGACTCAAGAAGTGAGATTTAGGTTAAGTCTTTGGTTGTTTTAATTTGATCAGCCGTAAAAAGGAAGGGACATGAAACACACATCACCCGAGCTTCCCGAAAAATGCTTAGTTTTGGTTGAAACTTTAAGAAATTTTAAAAATTCACTCGAACCTCTAAAAATTATCATGTCAATTTTAAAAATCCTTAATTAGGCTTATTTAGGGTCTCACAAAATTTCATGGCCAAATTTTATCGGTAGGTCAGTAAACTAATTGCCTCGATTTATGTGCAAACCTTAAATTTTAAGAAAATTATTAAACGACCTCAGAATTTAAAAATTCCTTCACCCATGGTGTCTAAGGAATTTTGACCTTCATGGTATGGTATATTTAGTTCTATCTGGGCACATCCCATGTCATTCCTGGCCTAAATCCATCTAAGCCCATAGACCACTAGATTTTGGCCTAAAATAATTTATTAGTTTTGCTAATCTTTAAATTTTATCCTATTCATCATTTTTAAGCCCCTCAAAGTTTCATGACTAGTACACTCTATCTCGAGCCTCGTGAAGGTGACTCGACACTTCGATCACACTTTTTTATCTTTGGAGGTACTGTTCATGGAGCCTTGACTTACAAGTATTACATGATAAATATAGAATGTGACACCCCCTACTGGATCCCCTGGGAGACCCCATAGGTGATCCACACACTTTTAGATCACTAAAACCATACCTATTACTCCCATTACTTACATCTATTAAACTTACTTTATTTCCAAATTCACTTTCCATATGTTTTATATCTTATCATGGTATAGCCATACAAATATGCCACTTGCAAATAATTATGGCTCATTTTCCAAAACCTTAGAAATTTCGGCAGCATAATAGTTGTCTGGGTTCTATCTTAAACTTTTAACAAGCCTGTTTAACACTTCTATAAATAATTCACAACACCTGGACCCATTTGGTCCCCCATTCTTAGCCTAAGCACACATCAAACTTATGCCTCAGGCCATAGATAAAGCATGCATATATAAAGCCTTAGGCTCACATCAATATCACATATCACATCTAATCATACATGCACAAAAGGAGCATAGAGAGATACTTTATATACATCAGCAGGTTATATTTACTTAGATATATTACATGTCTATAGCTTATATACATGTTTTACCCAATTCCCACTTAGGTACATGGATATCAAAACTATACAAATATTACTTCAAAATCCTTCACCTATGTCCTCTAAACTACTATCATCACACTTTACGAGGTAAGTTCCCACTGCAGTGTACCTGCACACCAAAATAGGTATGCTGAGTATACGAGATACTCAGTGGTGAACTTAAAGCATTTTAATCATGGCATAGTATCATTAACTTACTTCTACAGTTAAAAGAATAATTTTACTTCGTTATATAATTTAATTCTCACTAGGGTGCCAAATTACTAAAATACCCCTAAGGTATTTTTAAGTTCTGAAATAAAATTTTTGACTCAGATAAATTATTTAAAGTAAATATAATTACTTTTAACATGCATAACTTTACAAGAATTACTTTATCTGTATCATAGGTGAAAAATGACTAAAATGCCCTTTTACTGTATTTTTACCACTTTCTCTAAAAAAAAGTCATCAAAATAAGCTTAAACTTTATCTTTAATGATTATTCTACTTATTACTTAATTTACTTCACTAGCCCGATGACACTTTAAGACACTAGTTCTAGAGGGAAAATAAACTGGTGCAGTGGTCTCCATTCTGGACCTACGCTACTGCACCGACATTTGTACCATAATGGAGATTAGTCATAGCCTCTCCAGACACAAATAAAAATAGCTGTGTGACATAATAGAGATCAGCCTGTAAGCTTTCCTAGCCATAAATCACCATTAATAACTGGGTGACATAATGGAGATTAGTGCGTAGACCTCTCTAGCCATCGATGAATACTAATGATAACTAGGTGACATAATAGAGATCAGTTTGTAGATCCCTCCAGCCACCAATGAAAATAACTGTCTGAACATCAGACAACTAGCATTTGCAAAAACCTAAGTTGACTGGTCAACCCATCTAGTGGGTGTCTAAATAATGGCCTAAGTAGCTTAATTTAAATTTATTTATTGAATAAAAAAATTCTTATAATATTTAAGTTTCAAAAATAAATAGATAAAAATTTTATGTCATACTTTAATATTTTCCTCAGACTAGTATAGCCACATTTTAGCTCTACTGGGTAAAATTCCAAAACAATTTTTAAGTATGCTTTAACTAAAAATAAAGATGTCATATGTTATGATTTATTATGGCATTCTACTTAAAAAGGTAATACTTTCTATCCAGTGACAATTTTTGTTCTGGTACTGGTCAACTAGATAGTTATAGGTCATTTCGACCACTTTTGAAGTCAGTTTCTAGGACTGTTTTAGGTCCAAATTAAACTCAGTTTTCATTATTCTTTTTATTACTTTACTAGGCACTAAGCCAACTATAACTGGGCTAATTCCATGGCCAAAACATATGCACTAAAGCCATTCATATACATAGTTCAAATCTAGCCCCTTAAGGCATAAATAAGGTTTAATTAAATAATTCACTTGAAGTCACTTTTTAAATCATTATTTTAAGCTTTAGCTACATTTTTTAGTCCAAATCTTTATTAGCCATTTCAAGACACATTTTCAAGTATATATTGTCATATCAACATGTCATATAATTAATTAATTCCATAGTCAATTCATGCCAATAATTAACCCATTATAATATACTTTATTAACATTTAATAACTTTAAATTTCATATCAACATGCCATGATTAATGCTCTCGGGTACTTAGGGATAATGGACTTAATTTCCATTGCTTTTCATACGGTCACAATAATCAATCATATTAACATGCCATGAACTCAAATATACTTATAAATATCTAATTCTAAGCTAATATGGCTAAGGTACAAAGCAACATTTCTTAGAAACCACTCATAATAGCTCACGGGTATAAGCTAAAAACATAATCTATGATGATTTCTTCTCTCAATTCTCATAATGCTTAACCTACATGCCAAGTACATTCTAAATATTAGGTGGCAAATTATCCATCGAAGTAACCATAGATAGCAAATTCAGCAAGCATTTAAGGCCAGTTATGCAAACACTAAGAACAACCTTCTCAATTCCACTAAACTCTCAAGTTAATCAATATCACCAAGGGAGAAATTAGCCTTAAAACTATCATTTTAGCCATACTAATATAAGGTTCACTAGCCTAGGCACCTTAACACATAAAAAAAGGCTGGAAGTCCACATAACTTTGAAGAAAAGCCTTGTAATCCTCAAGTACCCAAATTGTCCAGCTTACCATAGTAATCTTCTCCCTCCTTTGTAAGCTCCAAACTCCCCTCCAATGGCCACCAATCCTCATACACATAATCATACATGTCTTAGGTACCTCCTAGCATTAATTAGTAACCAAAAATAGGAGAAGGAATAATCACTCAAAACTCACCTCAAACACACTGTTCTAGACTACTTTGAACCAGTCACCTTATACGAATTTTATCTCTCAATTGACAACTCCTTTTAACTTGATTCTTGCTCCTTGTAGTGCTTAACACATAAAAGAATAGCAACCTAAATCACCCAAATTAGTTGTCGAAGGAGAAAGATATGGTGGTTTTAGCCACTACTTAGTGTCGGCAATAGGTGAGGAAAAAGGAAAGGAAGCACTTTTGTTCATCCAAGTGGAAATCCACTTGTCAAGCTTCATATGCCACTTGGAATGAAGTGGGGCCCACCTTGACATGTCAAAAGTGTTCCCAAAAATCTTGAATCATCTCAATTTTTTTGACAAATTTAAAAAATTCATAGAAATTCACTCGGACCTCAAAAAATTACACAATTTGTTTTAAAATTCTTATTTTAATCCCCTCTATATGCTCATAAATTTTCATGGCTAGATTTTGTCGATAGTATAGTTTCAAACTACTTTAATTTGGATGCCAACCTAAAAAATCTCAAGAATTTGCAAATGACCTCCAATTTCAAAAATTCCTTCACTAATGAACTTAGTGGAATTTTTAAGCTTTAGGGTCTGACATTTTCGGGTTTATTTGAGCACATCTTAGGTTAGTCTCGACCTAAAATATTTTTATTACACAGATGCATTCCTTACTGCTTAGAATGAATAATTGGTTCTACTAAATTTTTTTATTTTGCCTTTTTCATCATTTTAGAGCCCTTCAAAGTTTCATGACTAGTGTCACTACCTTAATCCAGGTGCAAGTGACCCAGCAACCCCGACACACTTCCTAGATCCTATGGCATTATTCACAGAGCTTCATATCATAGGCATTACATAGATATTCATATAAAATCTAGGATTCAAAGTATATGTACATGCAGAATACACTTCTTATGAAAATGGAGTTCGTGTAGACCTTACATTAACTCCAGAATATCAATTTGCATATTAAGTCATATAATAATCTTACAACATGATAACATCAGATAAGCATGTCAATATGATAAACAAGATACATTAAAACATGGTATAGAAAGCAAATAGAAAACTATTATCAAACAATAGTCCATATGAACATCATATTGCATATGTATCAATATATTAAGTACGTGCAGACCTTGTCATACCTTAAGGTAAATTCATGTCATTAGGATGTCAATTACAGAATGATCACAATAGTTTAACAAGTCATTACACATAATCAAATAGTTTAAAATAACAACTTACTCCTATAATCAATGTGGGGATTATGTAGAACCACCTCACATATAATCAATCATGAGAGATCATGGGTTTACTGAAATAATATGAATGAATGAAGATAAGCACATTAAAAAGCCTTAGATCTTACCTTATGAATAAGCTTTAAGCAATAATGCAAAAGGTAGAGTTTTAGAAAGAATTAATATTTTGGTGTGAGCAAAAGGTTTAGTAGATCAATCCTACTTTAGAGTCCTCTCCTGGACTCTAGGGGATTATAGAAAGTAATTCCTAGGTAGTGATTGATCTTTATAGATTTTGTCCCTTGAAATAGGTTAATTGAAAAGGTATTTATAGGGTTAGTAGACAACTTTCCTATCCAAAAGAAGTAGTGTCCTGCTAGGATTAAGAGTTAGAGTCTAAATAAGAAAATCACACTTCTAGAAGCTTTTCACTGGTAAGTTCATATAGACCTTGGTCATTAACTTCATGTGGACCTAAGCTTTGGTTTTACTCGAGCAGTTCATAGGCTTTGGACCTAGTTTTATCTTTATACGTGTGGACCTTATGGCATCAAGTTCATATAGGCTTACACTATGATGGTTTATACGGACTATGGTTTTAAGTTTCTTGCCTTGTTGCCTGAGCCTGTCTCTAGTTATCATCATCGGCCCAAAAAAGTGAAGGAGTCCATATCATTGGGGCTTAACCCTTACACCCCATTAGAATTAGTATCGGGCTTTATGCTTAGGCAAATATCAAAATAGATTCCCATTTATGTTAGGCCAAAGTTTAAATCCATAGGAAAAAAGTCTTAGACCCAAAATCCAAGCATCTATAGTTACCCCCACTTTGGTGTGTGCTATAAAATGCTAAAGCAATAATGCATATCAAAGTACCATAGTTAGAGATACTTACCTAAAGTTATACCTTCCTAGTGTAAAGGTACATTGAATACGGATGTCAACGTCTAGATTAAAGAAAAAACTTGCTAGATCTCAATTCTATCTTCCTTTCAAAAAAGAATTGATTGATGTTGTAAAGATAAATTACATTAAATGCAGGTACCTATTTGTCCTCCGGTGAAGTGAAAATAAAACTTGATCTGAACATGCTTTCACTTTTAATGTTTATAGATAGATAAAGTTTAAATTTAAGCTATATTGAATATAAATGCCTACTTGCCTTTAAGTGAGATCAAAACATTAAATTGGAAAGAATTACACCAAATATGAGTGCCTATTTACCTCTAGGTGAACGTAAACTACACAAAATAAAAGTGCATACTTATCTTCTAATGAATTTTAAGATGTTAAAGCTGAAGAAAACTACACCAAATATGTGTGCCTATTTACCTTCAGGTTAGTAAGTTGCAAATAGACAACCAAATCTAGTGATAAGTCTGAAAAAGTTGAAATTGATTAAACTAAATCTAGTGATAAGTCTAAAGAAGTTGATAGTGTAGACCAAACCAAATCTGGTGATGAGCTTAAATACTAGTTTAATGTTATGGACCAAACCAAATATGGTGATAAGCCTTAAGGATAGGCTAATAGTATGGACTAAATTGAATCTAGTAATAAGTTTAAAGCAATGGTCTAATATTATGGATCGAATTAAATCTAGTGATAAGCCCAAAGAATAGTCTAATATTATGGACTATATCGAATCTAGTGATAAGCTTAAAGAATAGTTTGATGGTATAAACTAAACCAAATTTGGTGAAGAGCTTAGAGGATAGTTTAATATTATGGATTGAATCAAATCTAGTGATCAGTCTGAATCAATAGTCTGATATTGTAAACTAAACTAAATTAGGTGATAAGCCCAAAAAATAGTCTAATATTATAGATTGAACCGAATCTAGTGATGATCCCAAAGAATAGTCTGATGGTATGGATTGAACCAAATTTGGTGATGAGCACAGAGGATATTCTGATATTGTTGATGGAACCAAATATGGAGATGAGCCTAAAGAAATAGTTTGAATCATATCTAGTGTCAAGGACATTGATATTATGCAAGTATATCATGTTGTTCAAGATGTCATAAGCATATATGTTGTGTGTAAGTGCATGATTTATAGGTGAATTAGAGGCTTAAATATATCTAGGTGCATGGAAGTGATAAATGTATGCATATGTGTGCACTTGATTTTCCTTTATTGATACTTACAAGTGTGCATGTTGTGTTTTTGAACTATGTGACTAAGTGATATACATGTGTTAATTGATATGAGCTGACATGAATATAGTGCCTACATAGGCCAGTTTGTGCTTAGTTATTAGATGAATGAATCTTTTCTTACAAATGTAACTACATGTTAGATGATATGTACGTGTTCATTTTGTGCTCCTAAGCTATACAAGCTATAATCATATGCTTAGATAAGATGCTTATGATAAATAATGAATTATAATGTTTGCATATTATATTTATGCATGTAAAGGTAATGAATAAATGAGCTAGACTCTATAAATAATGTATGTGTATATATGTTATATGCCTAAAGTATGTGAGTAATAATGAATGCTTTGATGCCTACTTAATGCGGGTTAGTGAATTATCTGATACATTTGTAAATGTATGAATGTGTCTTTATGATTAGATATGGTAACCTAGTTTTCTCTTGAATGAATGAATGCACTCTATCCTATAGACGAGTGTATAAACATGAAGGTGGTGAATGAGATGACTCTAGTAAAGTAATTGGATAATTCAATGTGAATATATCATGAAAGGATGGATGCATAGTGAAGGAAAATATGTTTGCATGAATTGAATGATATATGTGTTAGTCCCTAATTTTTTAAATGAAGGAATATGTTGAGGTGCACTTTTGATTATCTTGAAAAGTGAATAATGCACTTCTAATGAATGCAATGATGTTTTTTTTTCCTTAACTTACCTAAACAAATGAGGAATTTAAATGAATGATGAATACATGCTCAGGTAGTCATATGATGAATATATCTTTTTCATATTTGAATGGATGAATGAATCCTTCCTTATGATGGATGAATGATGAATGCATCTTTTTCTAGGATAGACGAATGAATCCTATGATTGAGGGATGATGAATGCAAATGTATGTATAGGCAAATGGGTGTTTATTCATAGAATGGATGTATGAATGAATCTATTTCTACTAGATGGATGTATAGGCGACTATGTGTCTAAATGCATGAAATAGTGCACATCTTGTTATTGAGATTATTCTCCTCTCAGACTCATCATAGGAAAAACTTGGGTTTCATGAATGGTAAAGGTGCGAATTGGTAGGCTAGGTTAGAGTAATATGAAAAAGATGTTTCATAAAGAAATAGGTAAAGTTGAGGTGGTGAAAAGGAATGAAAAGTTCCATGAAGAAGGAGAAGAGCAGGTCAGATGGAATGTGCCATAAAGGTGGTGAGGTAAAATGTTAACTCATTGTAGGGAGCATCTAATCATATGTGGCTAAAAGATGAACGATTAAGATGAATAAGTGATTAAGCATGCAAATTTAAGTGGTTACATAGTATGGTACCCTTGTTATTAGTTAGTTTGAAGATTTTCCAAATAAATATTTTCTCTTAACCTTTAATGTTTACCTAAACTGCTTTTTACAAGTTTTCAATCTAGCGATGTATGCTTTATTTTTTCCCTAGGCTACCCTTTGTAAGTTTTTAACCTAGCGAGCTTTTTTTTTAATTCAGCTTATCCATATTTGATGAAGGCTTAGAATCTAATTAATTGAATATGGACTTTGTAGCTTTGAAATGGCTGGATATACACTCTTGTAGACTGTGAACTTATAGGAATATGTTTTGAAGCATACACCATGGGAGATTGATAGAGCTATCCAATCTATAAGTAGCTTTCCATGGGTGCTAGCTTCATACCCCCAATGTTTTGGATTCTTTTGGCTTTTGTTCTTTCTGAGTACTACATTGATGATATCCCTATTATGAGCTAATTCAAAGATTTTCTAACTAAATATTTTTTCTTAAGTTTCCTTAACTTTTACCTAGGCTTATGCTCTTAATTAATTAGCCTAGCAAGAATTAAAAAACTCTTTTTCTTTTTCTTTTTGAATGAGGATAGCCACAGTTGAAAAGAGAATGCTCAATTATTTGAGGCTTAAAAGTAAATTTTTCTTTTTTTTTTGTAGGATTTAGAGTTTTGGTATCTTAAAGCTTCTAACCTTTGGATTTTAGGTGATCAAGAACCTC
>CANXYI011230279.1:0-10567 GCA_948208565.1 Hura crepitans | reverse complement strand
GTTTTCATGCAAATGGAAATAGTATTAATGGGAAAAAGTATTGATATATGATGTCCGATGTATAGTTGCATACATGGGAAAAAAAGGGAAGTATTGATAATGTCAAGTGCATGGCATAATAGTAAAGTGTTAAAGAATGATGCATATTTTCATGCATAAGAATAAGGCATGTTAGCATGTTTGTGCACTTGTTTGAATGTTTGTAGTGTGAAGAAGCATGTGATGACACATATGAGTGAACATGGATGAACTGATGCATTCCCTACTGAATGGGTGTGAGTTAATGCATGTTTATGCATATTGAATGGATGTGCTTAATTTTCTTTCAGATGAATGCATGAATTTGGTGATGCTATTATGTATGTGTACCTAATATGTATTTGTGATGAATATAATATGGTAAATGTGGTGATCTATAGGTTTAGCTACCTAATGGATGAATGTGAGTTTGTGCATCATAAATATGTACTCTTTCTTAAGTTTTTCCTAAAAGAGTGAATGAATGAATCCTTTCTTATGATGGATGAATGATGAAGGCAGTTGTATGTACATGCAAATGGATATCTTTTCCTAGAATGGATGTTTAGGCTAGTGCATGTTTAGTTATTGAGATCATTCTCCTCTCAGATTCATCATAAAAAACTCGAGTTGAAGATGCAAAGTGGTAGGCTAGGTTAAGGTAATGTGCATGATATGTCTCATAAAGAAACATGTCAAGTTAGGGTGATGAAAAGATTAGGGAAGGTGTAGAGAAGTAGGTTGAAATGAGATATCGAGAAGGCAGAGAAAGGAAGTGAAATGTTCTATAAAGGAAGAGAGGAGTAGGCTGAATGGAATGTGCCATAAAGGTGGTGAGGCAAAGTGTCAATTCATTGTAGAGAGCATTTAAGCATGTGTGGCTGAAGAATGAATAATTGTGATGAGTGATGGAGCATGCAAAACATATATGATTGCAAAGTATGGTGCCTTTATTTTTAAATTCAACTTATCCACATTCGGTTAAGGTTTGGGATCTAATTATGCTATCTTTGATTAATTGAATCTAGACTTGCACCATTTGAAATGGTTGGATATGAACTTTTGTAGACTATGAACTTAGAGTAATATGTTTTGAAGCTCGTGCCCTAGGAGGTTAATGGAGCTATCCAGATCAATAAGTAGCTTTTTATGGGTGCTAGCTTTATGCCCCTAGTGTTTCGAATCATTCTACTTTGGCTATATGTTGAATGACATCTTTCTGACCCTTTCGAGTACTGTATTGATGATATCCTTATTTGAGCCAGTCTGAAGGTTTTCTAAGTAATATTTTCTCTCAATTTTCCTACTTTTTCCTAAGCTCGTGCTCTTGATTGATCGGCTTAGTGGGAATAAGGAAACTCATTTTTTCTTTTTGAATGAGAGAGCCATAGTTAAAGAGAGAATACTTAATTGTTTGAGTCTTTGAGGTAAATCTTTTATTTTTGCAAGCTTTAGAGTTTTGACCTTTTTTTAGAGCCTCTTGACTTTTGGATTTTTATGTGAGCAAGAATTGAAAAATGTTTGATGCTTAGAATGGTTCCCATGAGCTTTTATGCTATGAGGAAAATTATTCGATCGTATAAAACTCCTTTTGGAAAAAATGAATTTGGTGCTTTAATCTTTTAGAGTTTGCTAAATTTATTGGACATAACTTTTTTTTTTGGAAAAATGAATTTTTGGAGCCTGTTGGATTTAAACCCCTCTTAAGATTGAAGAAAAAAAGCATTCTCTTGGGTTTAGTTGTCTCCAATTAATTATTTTCTTTTTATCTCACATTTAGGGATATTTTTCATGCCTTATAAGGAAAGATCAAGTTTCGAGCTTTGAAATTGTGTGTAGTAGTGGTGAGACATTTTCTGGAGAATCATGAAGTGTATGTGATACACATAGATTAAGCTTGTCATGTTTGTTCTTTTTTTCTCCTCCTCTTCTTTTTTTTTTTCTTTTTTTGATATCTCTTAACTCACTTTCAAGGGTACCATACTATGTAATGAATGAGGTGAATAAAGATGCTCATGAAAATTCAAAACAATGTTTTATTAAACTTTAATTATTTCAACATAAAGGAAAGAAATAACTAGAAAAGAAAATAAAGATAGACTATCCTATCTTTATTAAATCCTTCCTATCCTTGATTGGCACGATTCTACAGTTAGTCAAAAGTTGGCCTATGATGTAGCAGGTCAAAGGCTAGGAAGAGAGAACCTCATTTTTCAAAGAATTAAGGAGTGGTAGTAAGGTCTGGCAATGGGTGCATTTTTAAGATTGGGTATTTTGCCCTGATCTATAAGGTCTTGAATAGAATGGTGAAGGGTCGTGCATTTGTTAGTGAGATCACCAGTTCTTTGATGATATGCATAGTACAGATCATGGCTATATTTTGGTGGAAATGGTTGTGGGTAAGGTTTGGGTATCAATGGTTAAATAAGGTTTTCTCTCTTAATTCTTCGAATATCGTGGATAAAGGCTTATCAAACTTGGCAAATTTGCGTGGTAGGCAATTGGGCTTGGTTTCTTAGTCACTGTTTACCCCCTCAGTGGTATTTGATTTGGCGAATCTTTTTAAATGGCTTGAATATTCTCTATTTCTAAAGCCATGACTTCATTGACAATTGCTCTAATGCTCTATAAGTTTTAGCCATCTAGTGTCATCTCTTGTAAAAGGGAAAGGCATGGTTATTTCTTTAGAAAAGCCGAAGCGAAGTGTGATACATGGTTAATATGTGACATGATGCAGGTTTTAAGCATTGTGATTATGATGCATTAGAAAAACACATGGGTGTGAGTGAATGAGTGTGATACCTACTTTAGGTGAGGTGATACTAGGTGACTGAAGTCTATATGATGAATGATGCATGGTAATGCTTAGGTATGGTGTGCCAAATGGGTATATGGGTGAGGTTTGCATGGCGGATGATGTCTGATTAAGCCTAAGTAGTATGCTTAGATGAAGTCATATGTCTAGTAGATATATATGCATGTTATAACTTCTATAATGCCAATGTTATGCTTGATTTGTAGAGATGCCTAATGTTTTGCATGATTTCTATTAATGCCTAATGTTATGCATGATTTTTAGTCATGCCTATTAATCATTGATCCATCTTTCGAGAAAGAGCTGAAGTTTATTTGCCTTTAAAATGTGATCTAAGATTTTCCCTTTTCGATGTTAAAGTTAAAATATACTTATACAAATGTCTAAAAGTAAATTAATTATTTTATTTTATTAAAGGAAAAAGTAATTGAAAAGATTACAAAAGCTCAAAACTAAAACTAAAAAAAGAGAAACAAGATTAATTGGGGGAGCTTACGGCTTCTGGATCAAGTATTTGCTTGGCATCGATGAGATTTTGAATGGCATGACGAAGGTTTTGCAATTGTCTATGAGATGTCCTATCTTCTGACAGTAGGCACAATACAGGTCGTGCCTATATTTAGCTGAAAACAACCCCATCAAAGGTTGGTATGGTAATGGTTGAAGTTTCCCTTGTTTTTATAAACTTTCTCAAACACCAAGACATAGGTCTACCCAATTTGGAGAAGCAGCGAGTATTAAACATGTTAAGATCTGAAGTTTAACTTGAGCTATTATTGCCATCATTGCTTTTAGTGAGCCCTTTATTCTAAAAGGTCGTTTCCACATCAATATCTATGTCTTTAAGTTTTTCTCATATGGTGAAGCCTTTGGTGGTGAGTCTAGCTTTCATGTAATTATTGGCATTCTTGATGAACATTTTGATCTAATCAATGTCCTCAAGTTTATTCCTCATTTTCAGCACTTTGGTCCTCTATCGTTCCAAATAATTTGAAAAGGATTCATTGGGTTTTTGGTGTACCAACTCCAAGTCTTTGAGAGTCACCTCAATAGTTGCATTATTCGAGTATTGCTTATTGAATGCATAGGCTAGATCTTTCCAGTTCACTTTCACCTTTTTTCCAAGCTATAGTACTAATCTAAAGCTTACCTAGTTAGAGACATACTAAACAAGCTTACTATTTATGCTTTTGATAGATGGGTCAACCTCATAGCTACTGCATGCTACTTTAATTGAGTTCTTGGGTCTGAAGTGCCATCGAACTTGCTTAAATTTGGCATTTTGAATTTATGGGCCATGGCATAATCAGGCTTTAAGCTGATGTCTTCTAGGTTGATGTCTTTGCCCCTAGTCACTAGCATTCAGCTCTTTTATAGGATCTTCCTTATTATACTTGGTTGGTGGAACCTTATTATAACTAGGCTTAACAAGTGGTATCTCTTCGTCGAAAACCTAGTCATTAGTCGTTTCTTTCTTTCCATTGTCAATAGTAGAAGGTTGGCTTTTATCTTGCTAGGTACTTATACTTGATAATGCATTGGTCATGGCAGCCATTATCCTTTTCTCCATATCTTGAAAGATCTTATTTAGCATGGCCTTTGTTACTAATTCATCTCTAGACATGATTAGTCCTTTTGGTAGGTTGTAGATGGATCAATAATGGCTACAAAATAGAGGGTTAGTGATAATACATGAGTTGTCTAAGATGATGCATGATATGTAATGTGTGCCTTATGTATGAATGATGTTTCAGGAACAAATATGATGCATACATATGTGTAGATACATGGTATAGATAGTTCATGCATGAATGAGATCACAAGATGCATGAATTTTTAGAAGATGTCAACCTTTGATGCATGGTTAGTATGTTATGTGCTAGTGTGAAGTGTGTACCATATTGTTACATGGATGCATGGAAAAGCTTATGTAAGGATAACTATGCTACAATGTATATTTACAAAGTGTGAGTTCTCATGAAAGCAAGAGGTTTATGTCATAGAGTAGGTACAGTACAATGTTATGCATGTGTATATAAACATAAAAAAGGATAAATGTTAAGTGTACAAGGACAAACATAAGTAGTAAGCCTTCTAATCTTATTACTCCCACACATATGGTCTTAGCAATTCTTCCTAGGTGGGGTTACCTAAGCGTCATCAGGGGATTAGGTTCTATTATAGGTCTAATTAGGCCTAGTGACCTCTCATATTTAAAGCACATGTAGGAATAATGGCTTATAACATTTAAATCTTATTTGGTGAAATTAGGCTCGGCCTATTTTGGATAAAAGACATAATAGGCTTGGCCCTACTTTAAATAAGGTTAAATTTAATAGGCCTATATAGCAATCATAATGCAATCACAAATTCTTAGGGTTATACAACCTAGGGGAAGTTGTTAAGCTTTAACTATATGGGCTCATGGTTTGGTATGTAAAGGCTTATGGCTCTCAAAAGCGGGGCCCCTTCTAACAAGTCTTTCTAATTAAGGATAATAGCGATCGGTTAATTCACAATTTTAAATACCTGAACGTACGATGCTTGTGAGTGATGGATATGCTAGCAATTCACCATTCTTGAATGAAAAATGGGTTCGTGTTTTGTAAAAGGATCCAAGGTAAAATGGGACACAGTGTATATAGAATGAAATATATAGGACTGATAAAAATTAGAATATTATAAGCTATATTATTTAGGCACTTTCAAATCCAATTCTCAGTCCCCCAGTGGAGTCACCATTGTAAATTTATGTATGTTTTACTATGGACGAGGTGATTAGGGTTTAGAGGTGCCACCAGGCTCTACGCCAGGACCACCGATCTTTTGCCTAGAAAGGGTTCGAAATCAGAGCTTATTAATGCCCCAATAATATACCTTCCTTTATAATCTAACATTTATCAATCTCGTATCATACAATCAATCATTTTAATTAAGTTATTTATATCACCTTTTCACTTATAGAGAATAAGTTGCAATATTAAAAGATACAATAAGCATCAGTGTGTATTAACATTCACAAATTGGGTCATTTATTAGTTGAGGTTTGACCTACCAACTACCCGTAATTCTAAAGAAATGGGCAGTAATTGCCTAACTCCCATCTCTAGGAGATTGGCCTTTGTTAAAATAAATTTTTATGTGACTTTTATTGAGGAAAACTCAAACTCATTTTGTTATGAAAATACCAATTAATTTTGTAGAAAACCATTGATGTGAGGTTAGGCATTTTGGTGTGCAAAATGAGTTATTAAGCTAACTATTACAACATAAAATAAACAAAGGAAATAATAAGACATAAAACCAAATAAACAAATAAAGAATAGGTTATTTGGTCCTATTTCTATATCCTCAAGTCCGTGTAGACTCATTAAAGCCCTTGATGTATGTCCATGCGAATTACTATGTGTCATGGCTAATATGTCTATTTAGACCTCCAATCCAATTGTCACTCTTATACAACTCAAGGAAAGAGGTTAGTAACACAAATAATGGTCTGTGAGGACCTAAGAACAATACCAAATAGAATGATAACAACTTGTGTGATACAAATATGAATGGTCATGATGTATGCCCAAATGATGATTATGAATGAGAAAGTGGCAAACTAATCACACAAAGGAAAACATAAGGATAAATACTGATATTTATAAGAATTGAAATTTAGAATATATGTCCGTGTAGACTATGTTTCTTATGAAAGGGAGTTTGTGTGGACTACAAGATAGCATAAGCATGAATAAAACCTATATCTGTGCGGGCTACACTCTTTATGAAAGGAAGTTTGTGCGAACCACAATAGAACACACATTTTTCAAAACATACATCCATGTGGACTACATTCCTTGTAAAAGGGAGTCCGTGCAAACCTCACATTAATTCTAGAATATCGACAATATGTATATTAAGGAGCAAAATAGTCATGCAACATGATAACAACATACAAGCAAGTTAACATGGTAAACAGAATATGTTAAAACATGGCATACAAAGTAAATGAAAGGCTGTTATCGAACAATAGTCCACACGAACATCAGATCATGAACATGTTTAAATATTAAGTCCATTCAAACCTTATCATGTGGTAAGGTAAGTTCGTGTTATTAGAGTATCAATTACAGAATGCTCACATACTTTTAATAGGCAATTACAATAATTAAAATAGTTTAAAACAATAACCTACTCCTATAATTGATATAAGGATCACATAAAATCACCTCACATATTGATTAATCCCAGGAGATCATTAGTTTAAAGAAGTAATATGAATGGAAGGAATAGTATAAGAGGAGGCCTTAGATTTTACCTTGTGATTAGCTTTAAGCAACAAAGCAAATGTAAGGTTTTAGAAAGAAAGTTTTTAATGAGGGCTTAGGACTAGAAGAGTAATTCTTGATTTGGAGTCCACACCTAAACTTTTGAAATAGTGGGTTCTGATTCCTATAATTCCTCATTGGCTCTCTTTTAATTCTCCCTTAAGAGGGGTACTTATAGGCTTGTTGGATAGCTTTCTTATCCAAAAAGGCAGAGTCCTAATGGGATTAGGAGTTAGAGTCTAGATAGGAAGTTTATGCTTTTAAAAGCTTTTCATTGATAGGTCTATACAAACTTAGGGTGTCTAAGTTCATGCAAACCTAGCCTTTGGGTCTACCCTAGCAGTTTATAGGCCTTGGGCCTAATTTTAGGCTAAGTCTATTATAATTCGAGTGGACAAAGGCTTCGACTTGTCCAAGCGGACCATGGGCCATAGGCTTACTATTAATCGATACAAATTCAAATTATAAAGTCCAATTGGACTTACACTAGTTTAGTCTGTACATACTAAGATTCTAAGTTCCTTGCCTTATTGTTGAAGCCTGTCTCTAGTTATCATCATTGGCCTAAAATCCAGGTGTTCACAATAATCCCATTATAAACACACATATGCATAAAATATAAAACACACATAATGAGTAAACACATATAAAAGGAACATTAAATAGTAGGTCAATCTTCTAACTTAAAACATTTATTAAAGGCTGCTTTCACTAAAAATAAACCTTTCACTCTACGATCTTGTCTATGCTTTAACCTATATGTCGAAACAAAATGACGTGCTAAGCATATAGCTTAATGGTGTATATTCTACTTCTATGATTTAAGCATCCATGACACCTCTTTTTTTATACTTAATATGCAAAACTAGTTTCAAATATTGGTTAAATAATTAATAGTTTTTCATTTATTCATCAATCTCTGATTTAGCCCATAAGGGTTATTCTTATTTATTTACATATATTCCTAATTAATTCTCTCTCGATTTAATTCTTAGTTGCATACACTTCTCATTAGTTATATGCCCCAGAGCATATATGTAATAGGGATATTTTGTGTACATTAAACATTCATTCATAATTAAAAGGCACTCTTTATTACTTAGTGCTTATGTTAATTCATTTGTTTGATAATTATCTTAAACTTGGTAATAAAGTCACTGGTATATTTTCACAGCGCAGAGGAAATCATGAAGAGTTCATGATATGGGATTCTTATTGCATGCAAATGTTAAATGTCGAAATTATCCTTACTTATAGTATTAACAAGACAAGACATTGCTAATGCAGATAGACTAGCACATGTTATACTTCTTAACTTGGTCAAGCAATAGTTCTCACAAGTTGTAGGCACAGTGATGTCTAGGGTTAACATATGGATGCTTGTTTGAGAAATAAGTACACTAGAAGCCCAATATGAGATCTTCACATAGGTACATAATCTATGTCAATAAAAACATCTCATCATCTCAATGGTGTAAGTATTTTTGGACTTAAGATCACTAAGGTTATCTTAAGTATAAAGTGCTATACTTTGTCCCCAGTGCTTTTACTTCACCATAATGTTTACATAGCTAAGAGGTTGGGCATAGCATGAAATACTTGAAGGTAGTTGGGTGATCAATAAAGGATTTTCACCACCCTAGATTATAATGGGGAGTTTATCTCATAGTTCTAATATATCTTTATTTGAAAA
This sequence comes from Hura crepitans, assembly GCA_948208565.1. Classification (NCBI taxonomy): domain Eukaryota; kingdom Viridiplantae; phylum Streptophyta; class Magnoliopsida; order Malpighiales; family Euphorbiaceae; genus Hura; species Hura crepitans. Next base: position 1,725 of record CANXYI011230279.1, on the reverse strand, counting down.
TCTTTGGCCAAAGTGAAATACAAGTGTGAATGAAATTCACAATGGAATTTTAGGAATAAAGATGTAAATATTAGAATTAACAAATTTAGGGTTTTATTATATATACTTAATTAAGCATTGAGTTGACATCAGTTTATACTCAAACCTAAATGAAATAAAGTGTGGTGATAAGAATAATTACAGGGTAGCTATATATGGAAGAGTTAAGTCAAACCACTTGACTTTTTGATGTGTGGTTAGATGCATCTCATGATTTGTCCATACATGAATTATTAATTGGGAATTAATTATGGATTCAATATGATTGGGAATTAATTATATACTGTTAACTTGTTTCGAAAATGCATAGGGTCACACACTAAAAGAATTAAGATGAGATTCATAATGTTTGAATATTCAAATGAAATTAAATGTCATTGAATGATAAAGAAATGAGAAAAAAAAAACAATTAGGCTTAGAGCCCAGTTAGCTTTTTTACACATAAATTAGAGTCTTAGGGATTACGCCATGGAGACCAAATTTATGGTGTATGATTAATATGATTTTATAGACCTTTTAAGTGTCAAAAGGCTCATAAATTAGGCCCATTGTGAATCTATATTATGGCTCAGTACAGTCTCAAATATGTGGCACAAAGTAGACCACATATGCAGATATGCATGGGCCTAAAATTGGGCCATACGCATGGTATGTTAAGAGGCCTATTTTATGGGTCTCTTATCTTAAAAATCTGACTTAGAGAGGTCTTTTAACATATAAAAAGCACATTTTTTTATCAGCCAAAATAGAGCCATCAAAAAGCCTTTTACATGTACACCCTTTTTAAGGTAGTAAACAAATTCTTCTTTCTTTTTTTTCTTCCTCCTGAATTCCTTACTAGCATATAGAAATTCGAGTAGTTCTCTCATCACAATTCTTGTGTGGATACCTTAGAGGTGTTCTTGGTAAGGATCACTATGGTTTACAATAACCCAATGAGGTGAGCAGAAGAAAAGGAATCTGTATATGGATAATGGTAATGAAATTTGCTACATATATATTTTTTATCTGTCCCATTTCAAATCCTTCAATCACTATTCCTTGTTCGGTTTTTCATAAAAATTTTAAAATTTCATTGTCTTTGACTCGTGAAAACCAACACTTCGATACAATATAGTTAGCATAATTATTTATGCTCTTTTATACTAACAACATAATAAATAGATTCTCTTAATGTATAATTCATATGGTGCTAATGAAATTTCTTATCAATTTTGTTATATCAAAATCTTATGATATTAAGAGTTCGTTTAATTGCTTTATTAATAATCCTTTTTGAACCACTCATATGCTAAGTTATTTAGCTAATGCATCTATTTTCCTTTCTAGTTCTATTTTCCAAATTCATTTTAGATTTTCTCTTACACTTAATTGATTAGATTTTTAATCCTTCAAAATAAATTGTAAAATTTACTATATTAATGAATATAAACATCGTTGTTTCATATTACAATTTGGGGTACACAAAGAATTCCTTATAATACTTAATATCATTTTAAACCTTTGCAATTATATTATTTGTATCAATCTATATTTAAGCTGGCCCAATATTCCTATGGAGTCATTAATAGTGAAGGGTAACAAAATATTGGTATCCCTTAATATGATTAGCCAATGAGGTATCGTGGTACCTATCATATAGAGAAGATCATATGATTAGCCAATGTGGTATCAAAGTACCTATC
>CANXYI011230218.1:0-11982 GCA_948208565.1 Hura crepitans | reverse complement strand
ATGTGTAGCCACTTAAGGTAACTGGGTTGGATGCTTTGGATTGGGCCAAATGGTCACCAAATGATTTAAATGCATTTTATGTCCATTTTTGCTTCAAAAATTCACAAAATATTCCCTGAGTCTCTAAAAATTCCCATTTTAGTTTTAAGAATCCTCGATTAGTTGGACTAGGGCCCACATAAAATTTCAAGTCAAAATTCAACCATTGACTTTTTGGCACTATTCACCTCGAGAATAAAAATATTCAGAAAAAATATCTATCGACCTCAAAAAATTATAATTCCTCCTCCATCATACTCAATGGAATTTTTTAGGTTTAGGATATGGTATTTTCGAGTCCGTCCAGGGACCTCCCGCAGCTGACCCAGCGCAAACTCATTTTATTTTCTCATACACTAATTCTTAACCCGAAATAATTTATTGATTCTGCTAAATTTTTTAATTCATTTGTTTTCTGAATTTTCAAGCCCATCAAATTTTTATGACCAATACGCAGTCATTGGACTTGAAATGACGACCTACACCACGGGGAACATCACTCGGGCCCAAAAGGTACTATTCATAAGACCTTAACTGCCAGGCGTTGATGCATGATTCCTCATCGGTTGGGGAGGAGAACGAAGCACACCTTATAAGGGTATGGATAACTCTCTCTTGCAGATGTGTTTTGGATCAAAGGGTTCGGATCCCATCAGAACTTCGAAGTTAAACTTGTTTGTACAAGACTAGTACCAAGATGGGTGACCTCTTAAGAGCCCAAAAATAAAACTGTGAAGGGCAGTGGCCCAAAGCGGACAATATTTGCAAGCGAGTGACCTGGATCATGAAATTGGTATTAGAGCCGAGGCCTAGATCAGTGTGCCAGCGGGCTCTACGGGGACGTTGGGCCCCAAGAGGGGGATGATGTATGATCCCATATCGGGTGGGGAGGAGAACGAAGCACGCTTTTATAAGGGTGTGGATACATCTCCTTTGCAGATGCATTTTGGGTAAAAGGATTTGGATCCCATTAAAACTCCGAAGTTAAATGTGTTTAGATAAGAGTAGTACTAAGATGTGGGAAGTCCTTCCCTTTGCCCAAGAACAAAACCGTGAAGGGTAGTGGCCCAAAGCGGACAATATCTACAAGTGGGTGGCCTGGGTAGTGACAATTGGTATTAGAGCTGAGGCTCGGATCAGTGTGCCAGCAAGCTCTATAGGGATTTAGGCCCTAAGAGGGGGATGATATATGATCCCACATCGGTTGGAGAGGAGAACAAAGCATGCCTTATAAGGGTATGGATACCTCTCCCATGTAGATGCGTTTTAGGTAAAAGGATTCGGATCCTATCAGAACTCTGAAGTTAAATTTGTTTGGACAAAAGTAGTACCAAGATATGGGAAGTCCTTCCCTTTGCCCAAGAACAAAATCATGAAGGGTAGTGGCCTAAAGTGGATAATATTTGCAAGTGGGTGGCCTAGGTCATGATAGATATCTTCAATTTTATATACAAATAAATCAAGAAAAGAGGCTTTTAAAATCCTTGCAATTATATAAAGCCATTTTGAAAATAATAAATCCACACTACTCTTGTCAAAAGTTTTCAAAATAAAATTTGAAATAAATCCAAAGTATTATAAAGGCAATAAAACTATAAAACTCTTAAACACGACTCATGCAAATGAAAATGCTTTAAGAACAGCTATAGGAATCCCTCATGTAGTGCCTCTTTTGTCAATGCTCATCTACAACCTATGCATGGAAGCAACCAACATGCTAAGCAAAATCACTTAGTAGTGCATAAACAATTTTGGTTTACCTCACCACTATCACATTATATTCATATAAATCTCAACCACATTATTATATCAAAATAATACACATAGCCATGCATGATCTTACTTAAACCTACCTCTATGTTTGGTCTCACTTGAATATCATACATACACATGTTCACATTATAACATAGCTATCATACACATATACTTCACATGTGGTCCTTTTATTGGTCACATCCCTTACTCATTAAGTACACTCAGTTATGATATCAAAACCATACATATGTCTGGCATTGATTTATTTAGCTAGCACATGGTAAACTTAGTTATATTTTGTTGAATTAGCCTAATGTATACCTCGAATAAGGTGGACTAGATAATGGGTAAACACACATATGTACAGTACCCAAGCAGGGCTTATATGATTATACCCATATATCATATAAGAAATGAGCCCATAATATATGTATGGTACCTAAGTAGGGCTTACATGGCTATATCTACAATATTGCAAAGAGCATACACATAATGTATAATACCTAAGTAAGGCTATGTAATTGTACCTACAATATCTCATAAGGTTGCATTATTGCTACACAAATTCCCTACCGACATGCCAATCTATCCCAACACTAACATTAGCCTAGGCATACATAGGTATAGTTTATTAATTTCAAATTATCATGCAAATTATCTTATTCCTTGTTTCCATGTTTAGTCATCACATAACACACATTTTATTCATGATTTTCATCATAATTCAATATTCTCAGTGTTATTAAATTATCTCATTTTACACATTAGAACATAACCTAATCACATATTATGTCTACACATGTTGTATATCACATACTCATCTCAATCTCTAATTAGTTCATATAGCACACTTACCACATCACATGTCCCATCTCATCATGCTTAATTTAGTAAGTCAAATTATCATACCACATTGCTATGCCATAGAACTCATTGCAACCATTAATTCCATAAAATGAGTCTATTTCTTATTATACTTGGCATATGACTCCTCATCTCATCAGTCCTTAATAGAACTCAAAATTATGTATAATATATGCCAAAATTCATATATTACATGCCTCAAAATTTCCTATAAAGTCACTCTGAAAATTAAGTTGAAAATGGTTTACAAAAATGTTAAGTTTTGAAGACCAACTTTTTTACACAAAAAGGGTCACAAGCATGACTTACAAAAGGACACAACTATGAAGCCTACTTTTCTACAGAAATCAACATGAAATTTGATGAAAAATAGTAGTAAACTTATACAATTCAACTAAAAATTATACCAATTCATTTCCAAATCATGTTTAATCTAACATATGTTAATTCTAACACATTTCTTACCATTATCATAATTAGTTACACACAAATGTCATCTAATTTCATCAACATTTATACAAAAAACAATAAAAAAAAACATAATTTATCAATTTACATAGAAATTTAAGGGAAAATGCAAAATTCTTTTTGCACATGTTATTTTAAATGAAGCAAATAAATCTAAATATGTTATAAGCTTTAGCAATAGCTTTTCATTTCAATTTCCCCTTTGTTACCTTTTCCTCTCCTTCCTTTTGAACCCCATAAATAGTTACAAAACATAACAGACAAACATAAAATAGAGTTTAGACACAAAAATTAAGTTAATGCACAATTAAAAATCATAGTTTGATATATTACCTTCTAATGATGCTTAAATTTTTTTCTACAACTAGTATAAAAATGGCAAAAGAAAAAAAAATATACATTTTTCTTTTTCTTTAGCTAACTATAACTAAAACTGGGCTATTTATACCCCTTAGAACCAATGGCTAAGATTAATTCACTTAAATCCAATCAAATAGTCCATATGGGCTTATAGCTGTATTTCACTTCCAGTCCTCATAAAAATCATTTTTATTCAATTACAGCCTCAAATACACAAAAATACAAATTTTAATTATTTTTATAAAAAACATTTATTTATTTTGAAATCCTAAAAAAAATTTTATTATTCTTCATGCATGTACACACTCAAATTAGTTATTTTATTATTTATTATTTTCCATATATGTAACATGTTACATTAAGAATAAAACCCCAAATAAAATATTAATCTAAGATTTTATTGACCTTTCAAACGAGACTCCAGTAGCTTTCTTTCAACTAATGATGGAAATCTTTCACCAAATGACTCAAAAACATTTTAAGAACATTTCTTGCATGTTAGCCAAAATCATAGACATTGAGAAGATCTAAAGAGGCAAGCAATATGTAAAGGATAATAAACAAGTGAAGGTATAACCTAGTTTCAGTTCTACCCCTAATAAGAGGGCTTGAGGTACTCAATGCTAGACAATAGCACAAAGGGCAATAATTGAACCCACTAAGAGATAGAGATGACTACAACCTATAAAATGTCGGTTAATAGTGGTGATTTATGAACATTGTGGCAAAAGGCATAAAGTAATATTTTAGAAGTTGAGCAAGAGTTGTTATCAATATAGAGACCTAGATCACTATAAGAATGATTATCTAAATGGGCCATAAATTTCTTTATATCAAGATAAGGGTCTCACCACTGGATAAGTTAGAGATAGCTAAAGGGATGGATAAAAGTTAGGTGTTAAAGATTAATGAAATGCATAAATGTTTATATGTAAATAGTAATGGATCTTTCCTTTTCAAAACCTTAACATGTATTAAAGAATTAGTGTTTTTTGAATTTGTATGAAAATATGTGTGGTATGACTAATCAAATATGCATTTTTATGAGAAAAATTTGGAATGTAATATATTGCTTTTAAAGGAAATATACTAAATTTAGGTAGTATGGTTAGAAAGATAGAGATATAGGAGTCACTTACATTGCACCTTAAAAACACTATATGGTGAATAAGGAATTGTCAAAGATATACGTGCACGTGCTCACACAATAATAGACAAATGATATCTAGGAAAAGGCAATAGGGTTATCTAAGATGAGTACCAAAGGGTTAAGGAAAGGATGAATACTAAAATCACATAATGAATAGTATCCTTACCCAATGCATCCTTGCCCAATGCACTATAAAATATAGATATGGCAATAGTTTATTGGAAGCTACCTAGAAGTGTCAAAGAAGTCCATGGTTTTTATGAGTTTTTTGGATATTACAAAATATTTGTGAAGGGATTTCCAATGATTACTTTACTTTTTACAAAACTTTTTCACAAGAATGTCCAGCTAAATAGACTAATAAATGCCGAGCCAATTTTAACTTGTTAAAAGCCATGCTTATATAGCTACCTAACATAGCCTACATCAGGCAAATATTATGTGATATACAATAATGCCTTTTACAATGGTTGGGTTTTATATGTTAATACAAAAAGGTAAGTTAGTGGCTTGTTTTAATGTAAGAGGTTAGGATTATTTGAGGGGTAGAGTAAGACTAAGAGATATGAGATATCTAAGGCCCTAGTTCTCTATATGATATAAGTAGGACTTTAGCTATTTTATCATAGGTTGAAAATGAATGGGTATATTGGGAGGTTTGCCTCTCTAGGATTTGTGGTGGATCATAACTTAAGTGTAAGCTTGGTCTTGTTATCTTTGCTAGATAACTATACATAGTTTATGCTTAATTATCATATGAATAAGATTTGAACATTATTACTAAAGTCGATGAACATGCTTAAGACTATTGAAAAGGTAGTTAAGAACAACTCCATAGTAGTCATGGTTTTTTATTATACTCTTTCCTAAAAGGGTAAGAAGGTGATAAGAAGAAAAATTAGTGAAGGCTAAAGGTGGAGTGTACAAGAAAAAGTGTAAGAGCAAGGGCAAGTTTAGTAAGGAGGATCACTTTAAGTAAACTTACTTCCATTTAGGCAAGATTGGAAATTGGAAGTAGAATTGCTAAGCCTTCCCATAATCTCAAAAGGAGGAGAAGACCACAAATGCTTCTACTTCAAGTATTAATGTTATTAAGATTAATATTATTACTTCTTTTAGTAACCACTTATAAGTATTAGATACCAATTGTAAGTCTCACTTGTGCTCTGATTTGCAGGGTTTAAAGAGAAATATAAAGGTGAATAAAGGTGATATGAACCTAAGCATGGCCAATGGAGAAAGGGTTGCTATATTAGCTGTAGCAACATATTACTTATGTTTATCTTCTAGTTTAGTATTAAAACTTAATAACTATTATTATGTTACTTCTTTGAACAAGAATATTATATCTTTAAATTGTCTAATGTTTCCATTAATAGGAACAAGGGTTGTTCCATTTATTTGAATGATATTTGTTTATTATTCTTGATGTAGTGAATTTATATTCTTAATCATAACAATGAGGTACTTAATGTTAATACCAAGAGACTTAAACAAGATAAACCTATAACTATATTATCTATGGCATTGTCAACTTGGTCATATAAATGAGACATTTCACAAGGCTAGTTATTTAGGTTCATTTGAAAAATATGGGTTTTATTTATTTAGCAAGATAACAAAAACACCTTTTAATGGTAAAGGTAAGAATGCATGTGGTTTTTTGGAGCTAATACATTCTGATGTATGTGGTCTAATGACCACACATTCTAGAAATGGTTATCTCTACTTTGTTACCTTTGTTGATTATTATTTATATATGGGTATTTATACTTGATGAAGTAAAAGTTTGAAGCCTTTGAAAAGTTCAAAGAATTCAAAAATGTAGTTGAGAAACAACTTGGCAAAATTATTAAAACACTTAATTAGGATCGAGGTAGTGAATACTTGAGTGGGATATTATCTTAGTGAACTCCCCTATATATGCCCTAACATAATGATATATCTAAAAGGAGAAATCAAATCCTATTTGACATGGTTTGATCTATGATGAGCCTTGTAAAATCACCTAAGTCCTTTTAGGGCTACGTACTAAAACTATTGTTTATACGTTAAATAAAGTTCCACCTAAATCTGCTAATGTTACACCATATGAGATGTGGTATAACAAGAAACCATCCCGATCACATATGAAAGTATAGGGTTACCCTACTTATGTGAAGAGGGTAATATAAGATAAGCTAGATGCTAATTATGATAGACACCTATTTGTGTTGTATCCAAGATAGTCTTTGAGATACTATTTCTATAGCCCTTTAGAACAAATGTGTTTATTTCAAAGTATGTTGTCTTCTTAAATAAAGAGTTTCTTTTAAAATAAGATAGTGGGAGTCGGAGTAGAATTGAATTTCATGAAGTTCAAGAACCACAGATAAAGATTGACCAACTAACTAATCCCAATTTTGTTACTTATGCAAGTAAGGTAATAGAAGAGCATGTTATTACACAAGCTCATAAATGCTCTACTAGAGTCTATGAGAGATGTAAATTTCTTATAAATAAGAACAAACACTTGACATTAGTATAAGAATATAAGTCTACTTGCTATAAGGAGGTTTTAAAGAGTTCATAATTAGAATTATGGCTAAAGACCATGAAATTTGAGATGGATTCTATGTATCACAACTAAGTTTTTAATTTGGTTGATTAATGTAGTTACCTATAGAGCATAACTTGTTGCTAAAAGTTATCATCATAAACAAGAAATTAACTTTGATAAAATCTTTTCACTAGTGAATATGATTAAATTTAGTAGGATATTACTTGTTATTGCACTCATTATGACCATGAGATTTGCAAAAGGGATGTGAAGATAACTTTCCTTCAGGAAATCTATCAGAAGAGGTGCATATGATATAGCTTAAGAGATTCACATCCAGTAATAGCAACAAGGTATGCAAGCTTTAGAAATCCATTTATTTATCAAAGCAAGCATCTAGGAGATGAAACATCCATTTTCATGAGACAATTAAGGAGTTCAGTTTTCTCATAAAACTTGAATGTGCTTTGTGTAATAGAAAAAAGCCAGTAGGAGTGCCATCACTTACTTTATGCTATATGTTGATGGCATATTACTTATGGGAAATGATATCTTAGTTCTTCAATTTGTGAAGAACTGGCTATGTAAGAAATTTTTTTATGAAAGACCTTAGTGAAGCAACATATATATTAGGGATAAGGAACTACAGAGATAGGTCCAAAAGATTGATAGGGCTTTTATAGTCTATATATATAAACAAGGCAATAAAAAGGTTTAGCATGGATCTCTAGAAGAAAGAATTCATTTTTATGATCCATTGGAATTTCCTTTCTAAGTCTATGTGTTTTAAGACACAATGGGACAGAGAACACAAGGGTAAAATCCTGTATGCATCAACTACAGGATCCATCATTTATGTTATGTCAATATACTAGACTTGATGTAGCATTTACTCTATTTGTGATTAATATATTCTAATCCAATTATCGAGAGGAACATTAAGTGGCTATCATGAACATCTTTAAGTACGTAAAAAGGACTAAAGATGTATTCTTGGTATATAGAGAAGGGGGTTTATAGGTTAGTGGGTCCTTTGATATAGTTTTTAGTCTGATAAAGACAACTATAAATCTCGATCAAGTTATATGTTCATATTTGGTAGAGCTATAATTAGTTGGAAGAGTTCTAAAAAGGAGATAATTTCATACTTAACTACTAAATTTGAGTATGTAGACACTTTCGAGGCAACAAAGGAAGCAGTTTGGATCAAGAAATTCATTACTAAACTTGGAGTGGTACCTTCTAATGTACATCATATATCATTGTATTATGATAACAATGGAGCTGTAGCACAAGAAAAAGAACTATGGTCTCATCAATGATCCAAACATACTTTCAAGTGCTACCATTTAATTAGGGAAATAGTTAGTAGATAAAAAGTGAAAATGAAGGGAGTCCCCACTAATTAAAATATTATTGCTCCTCTTACTGAGGCATTGTCATAGAATAAGTACAATAATCAAGTTAATACCATAGGTATTGGATACACGGGTGATTGGCTCTAGTGTAAGTGGGGAATTATTAGTAGTATACCCTAAAGGACAAGTATTAAGGATCTTTTCATGTACACTTAAATATCATTTAGTAATGATAATGACATTCTTCATAATATAGTGGTCATGTTTATTCATTTGCTAGACATTAATCTTAAACTACATAACAAAGTCCCTAATATATAATCGTAGTATATAGGTAATCATGATATGAGATATTGATTGTATCCAAATGATATAATACAAAAATCATCCCTAGTCATAGTATTAGCAAGATGGTACATTGTAAATGTTGATAAACTAGCACATGTTATGCTCTTTGACATGGTCATGCAATAATTCTCATAAGTAGTGAGCATAAGTACTACTCAAGGTTAACATGTGGATGTTTATTTAGGAAACAAGTACACTAGGGATCTAATATGAGACCTTGATATGGATAAATGAACTAATGTGAATAAAAGTATATCATCATATTAGTTGTGTAAGTGTCATTAGACTTGAAAACTCTATCTTAAGTATCAAGTCCTATACTTTGACTCTAGTGTTTTTAATTTACCATGATGTACACATACTTAGGAGATTAGGGTATAATATAAGCTACTTGAAGGTAGTAGAGTGATCAATAAAGGATTTACCACCCCAAACCATTTACAACAATTTAGCTTATAATTTTATATAACTATCTTTATTCAGAAATCTCTTGCTAGAACAAAACAGAGGTGTGAATAGGTTCATTGGGGCATTTTGGGAAAAATTCATTAGAACATCATATTCAGGGCTCGATTAGAATAATTAATTAAGTGTTGGGTTAACATAAGTCCATATTCAAACCTAAATAAGATAAAGAATGGTTAAAGGAGTTTATTGCACAATAACTGGATTTGGAAGGGTAAAGTCAAACCACTTGACTTTTTGACACATGAGTGGTCATGATTCATGGCTAGATGACTTCTTTGACTTAAATATGAGTGAATTTACAAAAGTCTTAGTTCAAGTAAGACTTGAATTCATTATGTATTCGTAATATGACTCGAAAGCCTATTGGGTAACACACCTATAGAACTATTTTAATGACATAGATTGCCATTAAATTAGATGAATGAGTAAGAAAGGCTTATTAGGCATGAAGCCCATAATTAGGGCTTAAGGCTTTAAATCCAAGATAGATTTTTATGCACTTAGGCCTAATTTTAGGGCTCATAATTAATTTATTAAAAGCCCAATTTGCTTAACTTTAATATGATTAAGCCTAATAACATCTAAACTAGGGTGGCAATTAAAAGGCTATAAAGAGCCTAAGAATTGCTACCACCTTCTGCCTCTCCATTCTTTTTGTTTGGCACACAAAAAATTTCTTCCCTTTTTTCTTTGAAATTTAGCTTATATTAGCACCTGAATTTGAATTTTTCTTTGCACCTTTAATGAGTTCTTCTTGATTTACATCTAGTGTGGATACTTTAGAGGTGTCCCAATTCAATGACTTTTTTTTGCAACAACTTAGTGAGAAGTAAAAACTACTATGATTTGGTTTCTCTTTTTTAATTTTTGTTTTCAATTTTTTTAAATATCCATTCCTTATTTAGGATCCATGGATGTCTAATTTCCAATGTTCATGATTCCATGGAATCCATTATAACTATATTTTAGTACTTTAGCAAAAATAAACTAAGTGTTTTCTTATATAATTCCAAGTATTTTGAAGCAGCCTAAGAAAACTTTTGCAACCATATATTTTAGAGACCTCCATACAAGTATTTGAGTGTGATTGTTAATAGCATGACCCATAAGAGAGAGAAAGGGTAGTCATAACACATAAAAATCTTCTAAAGGTTCCTCAAAATGACAAAACTAGAAGAATGTTAAAGCTTACATAAAAGCTTGAAAGACCTTGTTCATTAGTAAGGTATATATTCATGTTTGATAGAAGAATTTCATATGATAATTAGTGAAAAGGTTTAGCTTTAACATAAGCTAAATGTACTAAAATAAGTGGTATACTCAATAAGTTCCTACTTTTATTTTGAATAAATCTAGCATAGCCCAAATTGAAGAGTCAATAGGTAAAATTGGAAGACAAAATAGTATTTCTAGGAAGGATATTAAACACAAGGAATTATTGGATAAAACTTTCATTTCCTTAAATTCCAATGCCTAGAAAATTTTGATGCACTAGCATAGAGGCTAAACAAGCAATAATTGCCAATTCTTTAACTATTTTATCTATATCATTGAGTAAACAGAGATCCAATAATAGGTTGTTAAATACTATTATTGATCGTATTAAATTTTTAGACATCTTTTTCGATAAACTGAATCCATTTATGAAAAAATTATCAAGGCATTTATAAGAATTAACTCTAATGTAAATGAGTTTGAAAAATATTTTAAAGAACAAAGAGAATTTGGGGTTTATTGCTAGTTTTAGATAATATAACAAGTATGACAAACTAAAATAAAAAAAATCTCTTATATCTTATTCTTAAAAATAATTTCAAGATCCCTAGTAAATAGTTTGGTAATTCTTCCAAGAAATTACAAATTGACATAGTGATATCAGATTGGGAGTATCACTAACCCTAGAAATATATTCCTACTCTAAACTAGATTCATAGTCCTATTTAGAATGCAGATTTCACTAAGTGGATTCCTTCTCTTACTCAATCAGAAATAACTATAAGCTTATAAATATGTGAGCTAAATTTGTATCTCATTACATTCAATTCTTTTTACATTACTTCTATTATTCTTTTAAGAATTCTTTTTAACTTAAGCATTAGAGTAGAATCATTGGTGAAAAATAGTGAAAGCACTCTTTATTATAGGTCATTGGTGAACAAAGAATTTTCTCCAAGTTATTAATTAGTGTGATGAGTGTGGAACATGCAAACTTTAAACAAATTTCATTAAGAGAAAAATAATTGTACATCTTAGTCGGTAAAATTTATTAAATTGAGGTATCATAACCTTAACTTATAACATCATTGGAAATGAAATTTTGGTGCTTTATAGTAACATGCAAAGCATGATGGTTATACAAAAGTTATGGCTAATTTCATCAATTGTTCTATCTTTTACTCAAGCATAACATCACAAACAAAAAATTGATTCACTATTGACTAAAATAAAATTAAAAAAATTAAGAGAAAGTCTTTAAATTTTCACTTTTATCATTTTAAATCATATTATATATTTACTCTCTCCTTTGTCAAGTATACATCTTACTTAAAAATTCTAAACATGCTATGGCAATTTTAGAATAAGTGTAATTCAAGTGTTAACATGTCATTACAACACAAAATAAGCTAAAGCAT
>CANXYI011230205.1:0-13528 GCA_948208565.1 Hura crepitans | reverse complement strand
GAGTTTCTTCGAGAATTGGGTAAGGGTATTACATTGAGTGGTATAAGACCCTAGGTTTAGGTGTTCCTAGGTATAGTATACATGACTACATTGGTCTAGATGTTATACCCTTAAGCTACACTATATGAGGCTTATTGTGTGTTTTTTTGTAGCTATATGTGAGTGACCTGACTCTGCCTAAATAAGGGGAGGAGGCAGCAAGCTAGGCTTTAATGACTATGTAGGGAGTAAAAGCAAGTTTTGATACATCAGCACCTAGTAATGTAGCATATTAGCCACAGGTATAGGCATATGCATAAGAGTAGGCACAAGCTTAAGTTCCACCTGTAACACTTGAAAAAATCATCATTCTATAAATAGTACTCCCAAGCTTTGGATAGTGTCCTTTAGGACACTAAAGGACCATACAGTAGCTAGAAGGGGTATTGGTTAAACACCTATGATTGACCAAAAATGATAAAAACAATTGAATTAAAATTTTTTAGAGAACCAATAAATTATTTTTGGCTGAGAAATAGTGAATAGTGACTTCAATTGAGGTTGCACCAAGATAGCTTTTAAGGAGTGCCTAGATGGACTTGAAAATAGCACACCTTAAAGCTTAAATTTTCCAATGAGTCTATGGTGAAGGAATTTTAAATTCTGAGGTCGTTTGATAATTATTCATAATTTTTGATTTACGCGAGTGAATAATAACATTGGTTCTCAAAGAAAATTTGGCTTGAAATTTTATACAGCCCTAATAGGCATTATTAAGAATTTTTGGCATTGGAATCATGATTTTAAAGGTTTAGAAAAATTATTAAAATTTTCCAAAGTTTAAAGGGAAGTAAAATTAATCGTGGCCATCCAATTGACAAGTTGTGCAATTGGGGCCATACAACTTTTTAATACATGTGAATACATAGGTGTGTGTGTGAGAGAGTGAAAGAAAGCCATCTCCTCCCTAAGAACAAGAGAAAGTTGACGCCATTCTTCATGCTTCCCCCTCTTAAATTTTCTTCATCTTTCTCTCTCCATACATAATAAAACTCTAAAAAATTTTTATGAGACTTAGCCTTTATGATCCCTTGAGCATGTTTTAAGTGATAGAACTCAAAAAGTTGTTCAAAATTAAAGTTATAAGGATGGATTGAATAGTGAATTTTGGTGGGTATGACTTTTTTTAAGGTTTATTATTTTTCTTAGAGAATATTTGAGGTGTAGATGCTATATGTGTAGAGAGATTTTAATTTAGACTTATGTAGAATTTTGTGGAAATTTTTAAAATTAGAACCCTAATATGGTATGTAGGAAAATGGTGAAGGATGATGAAGGAAGAGGAAATCAATGGTTTTGGAGTGGCTTCAACATGACTTAGAGACCATTGTAATTGAATTTAATTGAAATTTGCATTGTACTTTAGAGAAATTGGAGTTTAAGATATGTGTGTGTGTATGGAAGTTAGATTTGGGTATGTGTCCAAGATGGTTTTGAAGTGCTATGTATGCTAGAATGTGAATTGGATGTGGAAATGATGATTTAGATATATTTTGTATGTGAATAGTATGTGTGTGCGTGTGATGTAGGTGTGGCCAATTGCATGACATGTAAGCAATAGCATTTGCATGTGTGCATGGCATATGTACATGAGATATTATAATGGTAATGAGATGTGTAACATGAAGGTGAAACAGAATGTGGAAATATATACATAGTTATGGAATAAAATATGATAATTATGATAAGGTATGGTATAAGTAAAATGTGATGGGAAATTGGTATGTAAAGATATGGTGAGAAATAGATATAGTATATAATATTAAGTATAAGTTTAAGTATTTTAGAAGATAGGTGTAACTTGAAAATTAATGTTAGGAATGATGTTTCGATATGGTATTAAAAGGTGATGTTTAATGGTATAGACTAGCATAAAGTATAGTGGTATAAGGCCAAGAAAGGAATGAAAAATGACCAAATGAATACTGACATTTATGTAAAAAGACTCGTAACCATCTAGTAAAATAAAAGTGACCTGTAGCTATCCTGTAAAAAGAGTCAGATGAAATTGGCCTATAACTGTGTCTCAATGACATGGAAATAATCTAAATAAATGACTGATAATGGAATAAAAGAATAATAAGTTGATTGAAATTATAAATAAAGTTAAGAATAAAGATTCAATATTAAGAGTACTAAAGTATGGAATTATGAGGCTAGATAAATACACCGTTAATATCTAACCTATGAATAGATA
This sequence comes from Hura crepitans, assembly GCA_948208565.1. Taxonomy (NCBI): domain Eukaryota; kingdom Viridiplantae; phylum Streptophyta; class Magnoliopsida; order Malpighiales; family Euphorbiaceae; genus Hura; species Hura crepitans. The sequence continues at coordinate 11,292 of CANXYI011230205.1, read as the reverse complement.
GAATGGAATGATTAAATGAGTGAATATTTTATGTAATATATGTATAAAGGTTGAAGTATAAATAACAATGCAAATAGAAATATTTATATGACATAATCATTACAAAGGTGATAATGGTAATATATTGAGGCTTAAATTGAGCATGATGACTAATGAAGTACAACCAAGATCCTATATGTAAAAAGATGAAATACCGAATATAGGAGAGATAAATTTGTTACCCTATAAAAGGGAAACATACAACATGGAATGAGAAGATAATAAACTATAAGATAGATCATAGTAAAGTAATATATGCACACACATACATGAGAAATGAAGAGAATGAAATATGAGATTTAGATATGGGAGGCCAATTAAACTAGAAACACATCAAGTAATTGTTAAAATATTAAATAACGGATTGACGATATAAAGATCATGTTCCTATTAAAGAAATCAAGATATTGAGAAGAATGAGAAACGATTGTAAGATGAAATGATTCAAATATTGGCCCATGTTAGTTAGATACCTATTGGTTAGGTTAACCAGTCAACTAAGGATTAGCAGCTGCTAGAGATATGGTACCTTCAGGGCTATTACTTGATGTTTATAATGGTGGGTGCAGCTGTCGAGGTGGAGACATTGACCACTGCACTATGTGGGTGTAGCCACAGTGATTCTAAGATATGACCACTACACTAGGTGCATGTAGCCACTGAGGTCTTGATATAGGCCGCTGCACCATATGGACATAGCCACAATAGTCCAAGATGTATGCCATTGCATTATATAGGGTAGGTGCAACTACTGAGGTCTTAAGATAAGCCACTACACTATGCAGGTGCAGCAATAACGATTCCTAGATAGGGCCACTACGCTAGGCAGGTGCAGCCATTGGGGTCCAAAATGTGGACCGCTGCACGTTATATTTCTTGCTATCTAATGATTCGGGAATTGTCTCTCGAGGATAGGCTGTGAATATATTATGAATAATTCTAGAATTAATGAAACAATACAATTTACTGGCTATTGTTACATAAAGGTTAATGGACTGAAGATAAATAATATTTGAGCATAAAATACTAAGATTATAAATAACCGATGAAATCCCAAGTAAAGATACACTCAAGAAACTTAATGATTGAAATCTAATCATTGTGAAGTAACCAGAGATATCTGAGCAAGTAAAACGGGATAAGGAATACCGGAAAAGGACTTTATGAAACATAAACCACGTCACTTGGTAAATATTTAATTAAGCCAAATGTAAATAAGACTACAAGCATTATACAAGTTGAATTTAAAAATTTAAGGAAGATAGAAATTTACTAGATAAGCATAGGAGGGATTAAAAATGTAATGAGTAATAATGATAAATTTATTACCTAACATGGAGAAAGTATTAAGAAAATTTAGTTAATTAAATAGTGATCATAATAGCTAATTGAATCACTCAATAAGGAAAATTCAAGTAACAGATAAATAGTTGACGTAAAAAAAATAATAGTGGGATTAGTTGTTAAAGTCATACCCAATATGGTTAATGAGTATGAATGCCTAATTGAGTTTACTACTAAAAATGTTATGTATAATATTAGTGAAGACATCTATGTAAATCTATGGAAGAAAGTATATATAGGATATAATAGAAAAACAATGTTATTATAAAATGCATGGTAAGTGTGTACCTGTGTGTATATTGCATGATATGATGGTACAATGCATGTTTCTCTAAATTCACCACTGAGTGTATACTCAACGTATCGGTTGTCTGATGTGCAAGTTGTAAGCTTGACTAGCAGTGTAAAATGATGAAGCAGTGTAAGCAAAGGCTATCTAGGTAAGATTTTATGTTTAGAATGATATGTAAATGGTAGATAGAGGCACTTATGCACATTACTGGGAGTTGTATGGGTAGCATTACATACACATAGTTAAAATACTAGAAATAGTAAACAAGAAAGGAATTATAGCTATAGACGGTAACTCGGATAGGAAAATGCGCAAAATGGCTTGGCAAATGAGTGTAATATAATAAATACATATGAAGTAGCTCATTAGTTCATATGAATAAATTTTTAAGACAGAATAAATGATAATTCAATAAAAGTTAAATGAAAGCTACATAGAGAAATCTTAGGATGGGTAACCTTTGGAAAGTAACATCCTTTGCCTGATTTCTTATATAATTGGGTAGGGGGTTTTACATTCAGTGGTATAAGAGCTAATCCTTGCTATCCCCTTTGTAGATATTGGGATGTCTACGAACTGATCCCTACTATCTACTAGTCCAGTATTGAGAGGTTCCATAGAACTGATCCCTGCTATCGGACCAAGTAGGTAAAGCTATCGAGGTCTAAAATGTGGGTTGCACAGCTTAGATTTAATTATTTGATTTCTTAAAGTGTAGCTTGTTTATCATTGGCCTAAATGATAAAGTGATTAAATGAATGTAATATAATATGACTAATAATAATGGTTAATAAGAAAAGATAAGAACTAGATAATGAGACTCACTGGAAGACATTAGAATAGGTTACTTACACGATAAGGCACTGGAAAACTTAAAACATAGCGGATGAATAAATGATCATATTGCATATAAATAACTTTATTGCTTTTGTTATGATGCATCTCAGATTATTTATGTATGTATACATATATGACATGTAATTATTTTATCAAATCCACCACTGAGTATATACTCAGTGTGTCGATGTTTCAATATGTAAAATGTAGACGTGGTTAGCTGGCCAACCTCATCAAGTGTAATATAGCTATTTTGTTTTTTGGGTAATCTTTTTGTACTTTTTGGAGATGTTAGTAGTGGCACTAATGTACATATACATATGTCTGTGAAATACATAGTCCTTGATGTCATACAGCATGAACTTGTAGCTTAGTGATTGTTTAACCACATGAACAGATATGTGTATAACATAGTAATTTATATCATATGACTGTGTTATGTTGAATGCTATGGGTCTGAGACCCTGTGTTAATGTGTTGGCTATATGTGATGAGATTTAGAGGACTAGAAGGGCCCAAGTGTTGTAGTACTTGATGGTGATGAGTATAGAAGTTTTTTTATGCATGAAAAATTTTTGGTTTTTCACCCAAGTAGTTGTTATGTTGCCTATTTTTTTGTAAAATGGATACCAAATCAAAAATGCCATGTTAGCGAACTAGAACAGGCAATACTAGGATGTTATACAATAATATCAACAAATTATTTAAAATATACCATAAAGTAAAAAAGTGCCAATAAGTGTTAAACGAATGCAGCTTAGGGGCAATTTTAGGATGGGTGACTAATCAGAAGTAATATTCTTTATCTATTTCCTTCGAGAACGGATATGGGTGGTTATAATTAGTGGTTTTAGAGTGGGTTTAGGCATTCCTAGGCATAGTATACATGAGTGCCAAGGTCTAGGAGTTTATTCTAATTATAAGCTATATTGCATGAGGCTGATAGACTATTTTTATGTAGTGATACAAGATGAGCGAGCATACCCCACTAGACTAGGGAGAAGAGGTGGCCAATTATGCTCCCACCACCATCCATGGTTTAAAAGTGAGTACAGCCATAATAGAGCCAAGTGATGTTGCATATCAACCACCACCTCAACCACAGCCTCAGGCCTAAGCTTCACAACATTGCTATAGTAGATAGTGGAGTTGCTAAGACACACTACTGCACCACCTCTATTAACTCCAGCATGTCCACCACTACCATGAGCTGTATTGCAAAAAACATACTTGGAAAAAGTAAAGAAAATGGGATTTATGGACTTTATACACACAAGGGAGGATGATGCTATGAGGACCGAGTATTGGTTAGAACGAACCCTCAAAATCTTGGAGCAATTAGAGTGCACTAAGGATGAAAGCTTGAAATGTGACACCTCTATCCTCCAAGAAGAAGCATTCCACTAGTGGGATGCAACCAAAAGGAGAAAGGCAGTAGTTGAAGTGATATGGGAGTACTTCTAAAGGAGTTTCATAAGAGATACATACCTAAGTCTTATAAGGACAAAAGGAGGCTAGAATTCCTAGATCTGAAGTAAGGATGGAGGTCAGTGTTAGAATACAAGAAGGATTTTGCTCATTTGAGTAAATATGCTAAGGAATTTGTGGCCACTAATATGGAGAGATGTAAGAGTTTTAGAAAGGGCCTTAATGTTGAGTTACAAATGCAGATTGCCATAATGAAGATTAGGGATTTCTCAGCACTAGTAGTAGGAACCTATGACATGGAGGAGATGTTACAAGAAAAGAGGGAGTTATTCTAGAAAAAAGGCCATTTGTAGCTAGTTAAACTAGTTCAGCTCTAGGAGTAGGCAAGAGATAGAGAGAGTTCCACCCTGGATAATAGTCTTAGAGACAGTCTAGATAGTAGTCCTAGAGATAGGCCCAACTTCAGAGGTCGAGTTAAGATATCCCACCTAGGTCTCAACCCTCACCATAAGCCTCTAGTGCCTCTATTTCTATAGCTAGAAGTGCACCTCTGATGTGTAGGACTTAAAGTAGGAGACACTAGGGGTAGTGTTGGCAAACCAGGAGAGGAAAATGCTTCACTTATGGAGCTAGAGATCATTTTCAATAGGATTGTCCCTAGAGATAACCTAAGGCTTTACAGACCTAGGCATCAACAATAGCAGCACCTAGTAAAGGACCGAGGTAGACTAGGTAGGAGCAATTGAGTAGTAGTCAATGGATTAGATCTAAGACTAGAGCCTTAACACGTTAGTATGCCATTCAAAACTATGAGAAGGCTAAGGCTCCTAACATGATTGCTAATACTTTCTATTTATTTGATGTTCCTATGTTAGCTTTGAAAGATCTAAGCTCGACTCATTCTTAAATTTGCACCACACAAGCATAAAATAGAGGGTTAGAACTAGAACCCATAGACTTAGACATTAAAGTTAGTAACCCAATTAGGTAGAGTGTGACGATGAACAAAATATATAGGCATTGTCCTTTGATGATACAAGATAGAGTATTTCCAATAGACATTATTGAACTCCCTTTTCATGAGTTTGATATTGTATTAGGTATGGATTGGCTAATAGATCATTAGGCAATGATTGATTGTGAAAATAAGAAACTTAACCTTCAAATAGAGGAGGGATATGAGGTGACTATCATAGGCAGTAAGAATTCTTTATTTAGTATTATTTTGGCTATTACAGCCAAGTGACTGATACAGAAGGGATGTAAGGCATACCTAGCTCACATAATTGACACCAACAACATAGTGTCTAGCCTTAATTAGATACCTATGGTATTAAAATTCCCTAATGTATTCTTAGAAGAATTTCTAGGGTTACCACCATATCGAGAGTTAAACTTTGAGATTGAGGTATATCCAAGCGCTACCATAGTATCTATTACTCTATACTAGATGGCACCTATAGAGTTGAAGGAACTAAAGGTACAGTTGCAGGAACTGTTGGATAAAGGCTTCATTAGGCCTAATACCTTACCCTAGGGAGCACTTGTATTGTTTTTGAAAAAGAAAGATGGGTCTCTCTAATTATGCATTGACTATAGGCAATTAAACGGGTAATAGTTAAGAATAAATACTTGTTACCTAGGATTGATGACTTTTTTGACTAGCTACGAGGTGCCAGCATCTCTTTAAAGATTGACTTGAGATCAAGATCCCACCAGTTATAGATTAAAAAAGCTAAGATTAAAGAAGCTGACATCCCTAAAATTGCTTTCAGAACCTAATATGGATATTACAAGTTCTTGGTGATGCCATTTAGGCTTATAAATGCCTCAGTAGCCTTTTATGGATTTCATGAACTGGATTTTCAAACCTTATTTAAATTAGTTCGTCGTGGTGTTTATAGATGACATCTTGGTTTATTCTAAGAGTTAGGAGGAACATACATAACACCTCTATATTATGCTACAGATATTGAGAGAGAAGTAGCTGTATGCCAAGTAAAGTAAATATGAGTTCTAGTTTAATAAAGTTGCCTTTTTAGGTCATAATGCCTCAATTAAAGGCATCAGAATGGATCTAAGTAAGGTGAAAGCTGTGCTAGAATGGAATCCTCCTAGGAATGTGATAGAGATTCAAAGTTTCTTAGGATTAGCCAAGCATTATTAGAGATTTGTAAAAGGTTTTTCAATAATAGTAGGCCCATTGACTTGCCTATTGAGGAAAGTTGCAAGGTTTGAATGGGATGATAAATGCTAGGCTTGTTTTGACAAGCTGAAGACTATATTGATAGAGGTTCTTATCCTTATTCAACTTGAAAAAGGGAAAGAGTTTTGTCATATATAGTGATGCCTCACATAACGGGCTGGGTTATGTCTTGATGTAAGAAGGCAAGGTAATTGTATATACCTTTAAATAGTTAAAACCTCATGAAAAGAATTACCCCACACACGACTTAGAGTTGGCCACTATTGTATTTGCATTGAAGGTATGGAGACATTACTTGTACAGGGAGAGGTGTTATATTTACACTGATCACAAGAGCTTGAAATATCTACCCATAAAAAAGAATTAAACCTTAGGCAATGACATTGGATATGATTAATAAAGGATTATAACTGTGTGATTGACTACCATCTAGGAAAGATGGATGTAGTTGCAGATGCTCTGAGTCAGAAGTTCATTACCGCCTTGAAACCCATACATGCCAAAGTAGCATATATAGAAAAGGATGTAATCTTGGCTAAATTGCATGTTATACTCGACTTCAAACAAGAAATAAAGCAGGCACAAGTGAGAGATGATCAACTGGTGCAAACAATGAGCAAGGTTAAAGAGGGGAAGATTACCGAGTTTGAATTAGGAGCTAATGAATGTCTATGTTATCAAGGCAAACTATGCGTACCTGAAGAGGGAAAATTAAGAACATAGATATTGAAAGAGGCTTATGAAGCTCCATACTCATAGCTTTCAGGAAGTATAAAGATGTATCTTAACTTGAAACCCCATTATTGGTGGCCAGTGATGAAATGGGATATAGCAAAATATGTAGCTCAATGTCTAACTTGTCAATAGGTGACAGCAAAGCACCAAGTTCCTTCTAGATTGCTATATCCCATAGCAATAGCAGAATGGAAATGGGAGAAGATCATCATGGATTTTGTGATGGGGCTACCTATGACATAGATTAGATATGATGTTGTATGGGTGATAGTAGATAGATTAATGAAGATAGCTCACTTTATTTTGGTTAGGATAGACTACTCCTTGGATAAGCTAGCATAACTCTACATCGATGAGATTGTATGATTACATGGAGTACCCATAGCTATTATCTCATATCGGGACCCCCGATTTACTTTAAAATTCTAGAAGAAGTTGTATGAAGCTTTGGGCACTTGACTAGCATATAGTATTGCATTTCACCCTGAGATAGACAAACAATCAGAACGGGTAATACAAATATTAGAAGATATGCTACGTAGTTGTGTAATAGAGTTTAGAGGCAGTTAGGATTAATACTTATCCCTAGTTGAATTTTCTTATAACAACAACTATCAAGCTAGCTTAGGAATGGTACCTTATAAAGCATTATATGGTATGAGGTGCAAAACTCCCCTTTGTTGGATTGAAGTAGGGGAAGGGAAAATCATAAGACCTAACTTGATTAGAGATGTAAAAGACAAAGTCAATATCATAAGGGATAGATTGAAGGTTGCTATGGACCGATAAAATTCTTATGCAGACTTGAAATAGAGGGATATTAAATATGAAGTTGGTGAAAGGGTATTTCTAAAAGTGTCACCATGGAAAAAGATGCTTAGATTTGGTAGAAAGGGAAAACTTAGCCCTAGATTTATTGGTCCTTATGGGCAAGACTATTAGCATATAGGTTGGTATTACCATTTAAGCTACAGCAAACCCATGACGTCTTTCATGTCTCTATGTTGAGGCGACACCAGTTGGACCTATCCCATGTGATATCTGCAGAGGAAATACAAGTGCTATCAGATTTGACGTATGAAGAGGCATTGATATAGATCTTAGCTAGAGAGGTAAAGTAGCTGAGGAATAAATCCATTCCCCTAGTCAAAGTATTATGGAGACATCATAAGACAATAGAGGCCATATTGGAGAATAAAGAGTAAATGAGAGCTCAATACCTGCGCTTGTTTGCACCAGGTAATTTTGAGGATGAAATTCCTTAAGAGGGGAATAATTGTAATGCTTGTAAGTTGAAGTTTCATGAATAATACCTCTGAGGCTTAAATAATGTTCCTCGGGAGTCGGGGCACCTTAGTAAGGCTAGAAAGGGGCGTATTGGTCATAAAACTTTGATGGGCTAGAAAATAGACAAAATGAAATAATTTAAAATTTTAGTAGAACTAATAAATTATTTCAGGGCCAAGAATTAGTGAATAGTGACATAAAATGAGTTTGTGCTGGGACAACTCCAGGATGTGCCCGGATGGCCCTAAAAATACCATACCATAAAGCTCAAAAATTCCAATCTACATGTTGGTGAGTGAATTTTAATTTTCTAATATCATCTAATATTTATTCAAAATTTCTTATTTTTATATGTTAATAGTACTAAGGTTGCCCTTGGAACTTGAGCCTGAAATTTTATAGGCCTTTTAATAGGCCTAATCAAGGATTTTTAAAACTGATATGACTATTTTTTAAGGTCTACAGAAGTTAAAATGAATTTTTGAAGTTTAAAAAGAAATCAGGTGAATATAGACCATTAGATTGCCACATGTCATAATTCGAGCATGAAATAAAATGATAAACTAGGTGATGAGCTAGTCTGGTGCTTAAAGCTACTGGTAGCTTCTTCCAAACTTTGGAAGTAAAATAAAATCTCTATTCACATGACAGTCACTAGCATAACATGAAATCTGATGGTGTCATCAACATATAATCTAGTCAACTTCTTTAAAACTAACTGTCCTAATCGAGTAACTTGAATTATCTTAACTATCTATCAACAATTATTCATGCACCACTGCATTTACCTTTACTCAATAGTGAACTCATTACAAAACTCAAAGTTAGCTTTTCCCATTATCACTCTAGGGTAACTATAGGATTCATTAAGTTAGAAGGATTCTAATGCCCAGCTTCTACCTGCTGGCATGTCAAATACTTGCTGTCATACTCTACCATACCAAGCCATCAAGGAATAAAATTCCTAAACTCAAAATTTTTCCCCTTAAAATGGCCATAAAACGAGGAGACTCATGTATTTCTTTACACATCTACAACCTAAATCCTTTGTACCAAATGTATATGATCTGTTTTGATGAGTCCATTACTTGGTCTTCCCCTCTTTAGCTTTGCTAATTATCTGGACCATCTACTTGTCCCTTATCTGATTCTCTCTAATTACTATCTAAAATCTAACCTCACTTGCAATTTAGCCACTACTACCTCTTCTATAGTGAGTTGTAACCTAACATTCATAATCTCTAAAGGTCACCATAAATTTCTCTATACTTAGCATCTACTATTACAGTAGCTTTCACTAGTAGGTAGTCAATCAAGCAATCAAAATCCTAAATCAACTCTACTAGCTTCTCTATCTTAGGTCCCTTTTTTTTTCTTGAGTAAGGGAATATTTCAAGCTCTAATAGCTTATAGCTATATAGTATTTTGCTTCATAATGATAGTACCATCATGTGTTTAAAAAATAACCACTATGATATTAGGGGTAAGATAATCCTTCTCTTATGGCTTCAACCATCTCAAAGCACCAGCAACTACCTGTCTATTCAACATTAACACCTAACAAGGTATTCAATAAAATATCACTGCACATAACAAAGTCCTTACCCTATTCAAGTTGAATCAAGATAGAAACCTTTGTCAACCTCTATTTTAACTTAGCAAAATTATCTTGACAGTGCTTATCCTATATAATTCTTACCTCCTTTCTGATTAGTCTAGTTAAAGGAGTAACAACAATGAAGGTCCTCCTGTAAGCCCTCTGTAAGCTCAACTAAGCCCAAAAATTTTCTCATTTTAGTTGCATTCCCAGAGAGTTTCAATTTAAACATTGTCTTACCTTTACTGGGATCAAATTCTAGCTCTCTCTATTAAAACTAGGTGGTCCAAAGAAAACTTCCTCTACCTAATTCACAATTCTTGAGTCGGGCACACAACCATCTTGCTTTCAAAGTCTATATCAGAACCCTTAAATACTATTCATACTCTTTCTAGTTCTTAAAATACATCAGAAGATCATCTAGGAACTCTATTACCCACTAGTCTGCATAAAATTAAAAAACCTTGCCCATTGCACTTCATGAACTGCTAAGGCATTAGTGAGCCCTAATGACATCACCGAGGACTCAGCATGTCCCCACTGGGTCCTCAGAGCAATCTTAGTAATATTAGCATCCCTAAATACTCATCTACTATTATCTAGATCTCATATCAACTTTAAAAGAAAAATGACTAGCCTCTCTCAATGATCAAGAAGATCGTCCACCAAAATAGGGAATACTAACCCTACACACTCACTCTATTCAATCACCTATAGGGTAATGCACAACCCGAGTGACCTATCTTTCTTTCTCATAGATAGCTTGGACACACACTGAAAAATTGTACTGAGTCTGATAAACACTTACCATATAGCTCTTGCAACTATACTCTCAGTGCTTTTATTTCCACAGATGCCCTCCTTTGAAGAACATTAACCACTGGAGCAATACCAGGATACACCTCTATTTCAAAATCCAATTTTATCTGAAATTATAACCTGGTAGCTCAATAAAAATATATTGGAGAATTGAGCTTTAACTAATAAATATGCTAGATCAGGATTAAGTTAGTCTGATTAATACCTTAGGCCAAACATGCCTCTCTCTCCTCTTGAAAGAGTTGTTATATCTTGATAACAAGGATAAAATTATCCAAAGGATTTCTCTTACCATTCCCTACCTCTAACAATCTTTGTACAGTCTTAAGGGTCAACTTCCTTTGGTTACCCTCAGTCATAGCCTAGTACTTATTAAATCACTCCATCCTAGAAGTACCTCAATTTATTGAAATATAACTTAGTCAGACCAACAACAATCCATGCCCCTAAATTACCAGAGGCATCTTTTACACATCCCGTTCACATTCACACACTGCCCCATAGGGCTGTTTACTCTAAGGTCTGTATTAACTTGCTCAGGTCCTATTTGTCTATTCTATACTTGTCTAATACATGAACATAAGGACATTAAATCAGGATTTATCAAGGCTAAGGCTAAATCATTAAATAACAACATATCAGTCCTACCATCTGGTGTTACAACTACTTTTTTAATCTCACTATACACTGCCTGGCTAAAGTACAAGC
>CANXYI011230189.1:0-15313 GCA_948208565.1 Hura crepitans | reverse complement strand
CATCCGGGCACTTTCCCGGGTCTCGAACTGTCCGGGTCTCAAAATATTTTTACCTCCAGAATAGGTAGTTTATGACCTATAATTAATTATTGGTTCTGCTAAAAATTTTAATTCATTCATTTAGACCCTTTTTCGGCCTGTTAAATTTTTATGACCAGTATGCCAGTCATCGAACTCGAAATGATAACGCGCATCACGGGGAACATCAATCGGGTTCCGAAAGCACTGTTCATAAGACGTCGACCGACGGACGTTACACAACTGTTATGCTACCGGATTCTCGACACAATAAGCTTTAAATAGTTTAATCTTTTAAATGGTTTAATCTTTTAAATGGTTTTTGTTAAGAATGTTTTTATAAGATATTGTGATTGACATGAATTGATAAAAAGTTTTTAGTAAAATAGTCATTAGCGTGGATTTAATTGTCTGCCATCTCTTATTCAAGTTTAGTGATCGGATAGAGAAAAGGGTGTCACATTATATATATAACATGGGTTATTATATGGGCTAAGTAAAAGGGACAAATTAATTAGGCGTATGCATTTGGGCATTTTGAGACAACAGTTAAAGCCCAAAGTCCAATTAATTGAGAAAGTTGAGTTCTTAACCTTGATTAGTTAAAGCCAACCATGTTATGAGCTTTATTAAGCTTTTTCCTTTTCTATTTTAAGGAATGCCATATAATGTGAGCCATAATAATTAAGACTATGCACACACACACACTTATATATGTTAATTGGGCTATGAGAAACATTTTACGACTTAGGAATAAACAATAACCAAAATCTCTCCCTCAATTTGGCATTTTCTTCTTCTTGCTAGCACTCAAAGAATTAAAACTTAGGCCATCTCCATTAATTATTGGAATTTCAAGCCTTGTATGGATACTTTTAGTGTTTATCCTATACTTACAGTGTAGTGGTTTATAATAACCCCACTAGAAGGCAAAAGAAAATTTGTAGCAACAAGTAAAAAGTTACATGGTAAAATCTTTTTCTTCTTGCTTCACTTTATTTCATATTAATTACAAATAGGAAGATCCTATTTTTAGTTGCAAAATTTAAATTTTCAATGTGTATGGATATTTAATGCATGATTATAACACAATAATGGTATTATAGCATTTGTATATGTATTAATATCAAATTACGCATGAAAGGAAAATCTATTTTACAAAATCTATCCATCAATCTTTGTGCTATATAATCCCTAAGGTTTTCTCCAATTGAAATTTTCTTTTTTCTCATTTCATAATCAAGTTTAATTATGATTCTAGAAGTTTACAAAAATTATGAGCATATTGCAGTTGGCTTTAGAATTTTTTATATTGCATATAAATTAAGAAATTTAAGCCATCAAATTTTCTATATCTATATCTAAATTTTGTAAAGGTTGTTTGAACTTGACTTAGTTATCTCTCTAGTGATTGAATCATGAGAATATCACATTAAAATGTGTTATTAAATCTAGATAAAAAGAAATTTTCTCAAAAAGTTTTAACCAATTTTAAAAGTGCTTAAAACATTTACATAGTAAAGAGTTTACTATGCTATCAATTTGATATGGTAAAAGTGCCAATAGGTTTTATAATTTTTCTTATGGTTCCAAAAGATAATTTTCATGTTTATATGATAAATATGAAATGAATGTGAGCTAAATAGTTGCAACTTATGTGTTTGGTTATTCCATTGAAATTTCATTATTAACTATTTTGATTGAACACCACCATTCACAACTATTATAACACCAAAACCAAGCTAATCAATGTAAAGCATAAAAGGTTGGAATAAAGGGTTACCTTGTAGGCAAACTTTGACATTTTGGAATCTCTTATGGTAGTTCAGTGGTTTGCAACTAGTAACCTTCACATTCAATGGTTAAGTAAAGACTACCTATATTTATAGTAGGCTAGCCATCTTTTGACTAATAAATTTTTAGTGGATCTATTGTCAATTAAGATAGTAATTTCATAGTGCCCAATCTTTGCCTTCACCTACATAGTTCGATAGATTGACTATTCTATGAGTGTATGTAAGGAAATTTTAGGATGAGCTTCCACCTGGCTTTAAACCCCTCATAATTTGAACAATTGTTATTGCTACCACCTTCGAATAAGAGTAGTTGTGGACTATGACAATTATGACCTGGTCTAAATTTCTTATCATAATTAAAGCATTATCCTTAAGTCATTTATTGCTATATCTCTTCTTAAGTTAGTTGCTTTATTACTATTGTCATCTTGATCATAGTTGTACCAGTATTAGGCTGAATGATTAGTTAAATATTTTTCTATTGCCTGCTCACTTATTCACCCCTCATTTAAGCAAGGGCGATAGATTCCTTTAATGTTGTTGGTTTAAAAATGTGAATGCCATTCACTATGTCAACATTTAAGCCTTCTATAAAAGTATTTACTAGAGCCCTTCATGTCTAACCTTATGCTTAATTTCTTTACTATTCAAACTCCATATATTAGTCATGCAAGGAGTTGAACTACTTTATTTTTTTACAAAGCTTCATCATAATCCTTGCAGTCTATAGGTTTAAAATAAGCCCATAGCTTTTCATAAAAAACTACCCTTCTTCTTGGTAGGCTAAGTATATTCATTACCACTATTGATTAGCTTTACCTTAAAGGTGAAATAATACCAGTAAAACTATTTGTGTTTGGTATAGCTTGATATTTGAAAAGTTGGCTAACTTGATTAAACAATTATATTCAATCATCACTTGAAATTCTTGGAAAATCAAGCTTTGCCAACATGGATAAGATCATTAAATGTCTTCCCTCTATATAATCTTTGAACTCTTACTATTACAAGATTGGCCACTATGGTAATAGATGCTATTGGCTCCTTTTTTGATTGAAATCAAAGCTTTAGACAATCTATGTATGGTTTATTCCATGTGATGTTGCTTGTCAATAAACCAAGTTCCATTCAACTTAGTTTTAATGAAGTTCTCTTTCCTAGGCCTTTAGATTTTCAGTTCTTTTTTAATTGGTTGTCTTGGTAGTGATGCCTATAATACCAATAACAGGTCCTAGTCAAGGTTAATAAGGATTGGTATTATTCTTTAGGTGATAATAGATAGTAGTTGTAATACCTCAAAAATCTTGATAATTATGAATAGTACTTTCTTAGGTTGCATAGTATTCCTGAGACCTAGGATACACTGAAGAGACTATATGAAAGTATTAATGATAAAATAATTTTGGAAAATGTTTAGAATCAATGTGAGATTATTAGAGTGGTTAAAAATGATAAAAAAGTTTTATAGTAGTGTCTTAGGAATAGTGATCAAGGCAAAGTTGAACTGCAAATTAATTTCAAAGATTCTTAAAAAATTATGAAAATTATACAACTTGATACTTAAAAATTCCAATGAGTCTAATGGCACTGAAATCAGAATTTTTCATATCGGGAAGTAATTTTTTGAGAAAATTGGGCAACATAAAAATTATAAAATTAAATGGTTTTTTTAGTGTTTTAAGCACCAAATTTTGGAGGCTTTTAGGGGATAATTAAAGTGAATTATTATTGTAAAAATTACAATTTAATTAGCTATAGAAAATAAGAAAAATTGGGGGGAAAATGCTAAATGGTGAATTTTTGATAGAGGGTATAAATAGATGATTTTGACTTAAATAGTCAAAATCACTATTCATCCTCCCTCTCCTTAAACTAGCTGACACTCCTTTCACTATCTCTACTATTTTTCTTTCTTCATTCCTCCCTTTAAAGCCAAAATCACCACACCAAAATTGAATCATAGTGCCTCCAAGCCCTAAAAGTTATATAGGAAGCGAAAATTTTAAAAACGGGTGCTCGATTTTCATAGTTTTACAACCCTGTGAATAGTAACCACAAAATTGTTAGGTATAATTTTTTGATTTCCACTATTTTTCCTAGATACTAGAGGTGCCTAAGAGTTGATAAATGGCTTTAGATTAATTTTAAGAGCTATGGTTGATTTATTATGGATTTTTAAAATTTTATTCGATTTATTTTATGACAAACTAAATTGAATAGTGAGAAAGGCAAAGCCAAGGCATAGATAGATCTCTAAAAACCTCCTCAATTGTCTCGTTATATTTAATCGAAATAAGATGAGCATTTTAATCAAAATCCCTAAATTTTACATATTATGTCAAATAAGCATTGATGTATGTGTGTGTGAAATGCCATTAATGTTCATTATGTAATATGGCTTGTAATAAGTGTATTAAGATGTTTTGAATGATTAGAATGCATTGAAATTAAGTGAGAATGTTATATGTGCTATGTGTGCCCTAAAGGCATAATATGTAACATAATGGAGTTTTAGTAGCTTAAATTACGCAATTAGGATTTAATGAGCATAAATTGCATTAAATCCTCATATTTTAACACTTATATGAGTGAATGAATGAGAGAGAGTATTAGAGATGTATAACATGCAAAGTGCGCATTATGATGGGTGTATGTATATATTATGTGAAAAAATGTCTTAATATGTAATATGTGGGTATGCCATGTGATTTTTAGCATTTTAATCATGGTTGCATGATAAATGTGTCGTATGTGTATATTATAGCAAATTTAGAATGGTAGGCCGAATGGTGTAGTGCCACATCATGGGTTATTTTCTTTCATGCTTAACTAAGGCTAAATGTAGTTACATAATCATAAATAAGGATGACATGAAATGTTTTGAGATAATGAGTGGAAATGAAATGCTATGCATATGTTTATATGTATATAGCCATGAAAGATGATAAATGAGTATTGTATTTGTGTTTGAAAATTGATATGTTAGACGTGTGATAAAGAACACTAAATATGCCTATATGACCTAATATGGCCGAATGGCTTATAATGGGTAATATGGTTGATACTTTATACGTTATGAAAAAAATTGGGTATGCATGTTATTTCTCATAATTAAACATGATTGTAGCTATTTTTGTGAAAAAAATAGGGTTAAGAGCTTAAAATGCCTTAAACTCAAAAATGACCCAAAAGAGCTCTTAGAAGCATATTATGCCATAATTTAAGAAATAATGATATAAATGCATGAAATATTGCAAAATGGATTTAATGACCTTAATTGAATGTGTTTATGACAAAAACATGCTAAAAATCCATACATGAGATGGAAAAGCATGATTGTTGTGAATATGGCATAATGACGTGGAAAATGAGCATAAAGGCTTAAAATGCTATTTTTTTTATAAAGTTAAGTAGTTCTAGTCATTTAGTGGCTATAATATGCATGTTAAAAGCTATGTAAGCCTATTTAATGAGGTGAAACTAATTAAAATGGTTTTTAGCCCATGAGATGCAACAACTTAGGAAATGGATAGGTTGACCGATTAGCTAGGGGATAGAGTAGCTGCTAAGGCATTTCAGTGCATAGATTAGGTCAAGGAGTACACTTTTAGTCTACCTACAGACATATGTGTTTTGATCTTTGAATCTTGTAGATGCAGCGTCCGATAAATGTCCCGTGAGGGCTACTATATATAACACATATTGGTGCAGCTATGTAATTCATGTTTGACACTATACTATACTAGTGCTACAGCAGTCAGGTTTAAAATATGGGCCATTGCATATTTTATGATCCCACTATCTATAGGTTTAAGAAAATTCCTATGGGCATAAGTAAAGAAAATAAAACAAATGGTGAATAACATATTATGCACGTTATGGTTTTAAAATGAGCAATAAAATCGTGTTTGATTGTTAAATTGTGTAAATTGTTGATTGATATTTCAATATGCTGAATTGCTATGTATACATGAGATGGTTTTTATTTATGCATGATGTATAACAAATATATCTTAATTGTGGCATATCATCATTTGTATGCCTATTAAGCTATATGTTAAATAGTTATGCATTTTAATGATTATCATATAATTATGGCATGTTAAAAATTATATATTAGCATATATTATTTTGATTATAGCACTAAGCAAGTTGCTTAGCGTGTCATTTATTTATGATGCATGGGCATAAGAACATTTTCATACTAGAAGCCTTAGGACATAAAGACATTAAAGAGAAGGCTTTATTTTGGTAAAGCTTTGTTTATGTAATAGATGTAATGTATTGGTCACTCAAATGTATAGTTAAAGGGGATAAGGCTAGCTTGTATTCATTTTCTAACTATTGTAATTTAAAATGTTCTTTTTGGATTATAACATTTGTATGCTATATTAAACTATGATATTGCATGTTGTGTTATATGATATTACTTCTTGAGGTTGAGACATCATACGTTGTGATTGTGTGCTATAGAGTGATCAACGAGTCAAATTAAGTTGATAGAAGTGTGTTATGAGATATAAAAATGTCTTTTCTTGTGCAATTTACTATTTAAAATTTGGGATAGTACTCGATATAGCCGTTATGCTGTCAAATTTTCAACACAAAGATTCAAAGTTTTAAAAACACTATTTAAAAAGTTTATGAAAACTCATATTTTTAGACACAATCATTTTGAATAAGAATGATTTGAAATAAGGAAATAGGTAGATAAGTTTAAATATCTCTATATACATGCACACCTTAGTTGGGTTCAATTATCGGCCAATGTCTAGACCAGGTAAGGGGTGTCATATTCGATTGTATCAGAACTCTAGTTTAGGCATTTTTTGGAAATATTTGAGTGTATTAGAGCCTAGTGTCTACATCACATACTATTATATGTCAGGGGTTATTAAATTATTTTTGTACCTATAAATATAATGAGTGCTTCGACATAAGATATTGAGGATGAAGTCGAGAGTCATACTTTGACTATGGTGACACCTGAGGCTATAAGAGTTAGGTCTATATCTATGAGCATAGTAGGACATGCACAGTTCATAAGACTAGTTTTACCAGTGTTTTTATAGGGGATATTATAGCTTTTGAGGTAAGCTATTGCTATGGCTACACTACCACCACCACTATAGCCTAAGATACCATTGGACCTCTAGAAGACATACCTAGAGAGGGTGAAGAAAAAAGAAGCTGAAGACTTCAAAGGTGATGAAGAAGTGACTCCTAGGAAGGTGGAGTATTGGCTTGATTGCATTGAGAAAGTTATGAAGCAGATGAGGTGCATGCTAGCAAAGAAGGTCATTTGTGCTTCCTCACCTCTTTAGGATTAAGCTATAAAGTGGTGGGAGGATCTTATAGAGTACAAGACTGAAGATCTAGTGACTTGGGAGTTCTTCTTGATAGAGTTCCAAAAGAAATACATCATAGATGATTATCTTGATAAGAGGCGATAGCAATTCATGGATTTGAAGTAAGACTAGAAGATTATTGGTGAATATTAGAAGAAGTTCACTATGTTTAATATATATGCTAAGGATACTATCACAATTGAGATAGATAAGTGCAAGAGGTTTAAAAAGGGACTACATGTTGACATTAAGTCCCTAAGGGACTTCTCACATCTAGTGTTAGTGTGTAGATCCACTAAGGGTGTTCAGAAGGAGAATAAAGAATTCTACCAGAAGAAAAGGATAGCTGGTCAAGGAGTATTTAGTATAGTTGCACCATTAGGCAAGAAATATAAGGGATTCTAGAATAGTTTGACACAAGAATGCTAGAAAGCAGGGCCAGTCACAGAAACTAGTTCAGAGTGATAAAGGGAGAGCAAGATAGCTAGAATATCAGGCTATTTCTACATCAAGGTCTGTGAGCAAGAAGGGTCCAGCTCCTTAATGTCAGACTTGTTTTAAAAAGAAATGGGGAGAATACTAAAGGAACATGCTAGGAGTGTGCTTTACTTGCAGACAAATAGGTCATTCCCATAAAGATTGTCCTAAGAGACCTAGTGTGGCTAGAGATCAGCACCTGCACAAACTGGTAGTTAAAGGAGTGGTCAGGGAGAGAGAACAGAGGGAATTCAGAGAGATAGAGTAGAGTGTTAACCTAAATTAAGAGCTTCTACCCAATAGTATGCCATTAGAGCTGGTACTTTTCTCCTCTTTAACTCTCTTATTTAAGCATTGATTAATTTGGGGTCTACACACTCTTATGTATGCATATCATGGGTACAAGATTGGGGGTTAGTTTGAGAGCCACTTAACCTAGAAATCATAGTTAGCAACCCCATAAGCGAGCATATGGTAGTTGACAAAATTTATAAAGATTCCCTTTTAAGAAGACAAAATTTCAATCTCTTGCCAACCTAATAAAGTTACTCTTTGATGACTTCGACTTGATATTAGGAATGGATTAGTTGTCTAAATATCAATTAATCTTTGACTATAAGCATAAGAGATTAACCCTTCAAATTGATGATAAGTCTAAAATCACTGTCGTTAGAGAGAGAATTAATTTCTTATCTAATGTGATATCTACAGTCATTTTTAGATGGTTAATGTGGAAAAGTTGTCAGGCATATTTTGCTCAAGTGCTTAAAACCATAATAGAGGAATCAGATGCAAGTAGCATACCAGTTATTCTTGAGTTTGTGGATGTTTTTCTAGAAGAATTATCGAGTTAGCCACCGGGGAGAGAGCTTAAGTTTAGTATTGAGGTTCTACCTAGTACTATTCTAATATTGATAGCTCTACATCGGATGGCACCAGTAAAATTGAAACAGTTAAAGCTTCAGTTGCAAGAGTTACTAGATAAGGATTTTATCATACCAAGTGTTCCACCTTAGGGAGCACCAATTTTATTTATTAACTAGAAGAATGGTTCACTTTGGTTATGTATTGATTACCAATAATTGAATAAAGTGACCATTAAGAATAAGTTTCCTCTCCCATAGATTGATAATCTATTTGATAAGCTTAGAGGAGCCAGTGTGTTCTCTAAGATAGATTTGAGATCTAGATATTATCAGTTGAGAGTGAAGGAATTGGATGTCGTAAGGATTGCCTTTAGAACTAGGTATGGTCATCATGAGTTCCTAGTAATGCCATTTGAGCTTACCAATGCTCTTATAGTATTTTTGGTCTTGATAAATAAAGTCTTCAGACCTTATCTCGACCAGTTTGTTATAGTCTTCATAGATGACATTCTAGTTTACTCAAAGAACAAGGAAGAGCATGAACAACACTTAAGGACAGTTCTTCAGATTCTGAAGGAAGAGAAGATATATGCCAAGCTTAGCAAGTGTGAGTTTTGGTTGAGTGAGGTGTCTTTTTTAGGATACATAGCATCACCTGATGGAATTCAAGTTGATCCTAGCATGACTGAAACAGTGATGGAGTGGAAGCCTCCTAGGAACACCATAGAGATTAGGTGTTTTTTAGGGTTGGCAGGTTACTATAGACAGTTTGTCAATAGGTTTTCTGTGATAGCTACCCTTATGACAAGGTTATTAAGGAAGGATGTTCAGTTTGCTTGGGATGACAAGTGTTAGAAGAGTTTTGAGAAGCTTAAGGCTATGTTAACAGAGGCTTCAATTCTTGTGCAACTAGTTTTGAGAAAGGAGTTTACCATATATAGTGATGCATCTCATAATGGTTAGGGTGTGTTCTGATGCAAGATGGAAAGGTTGTCACTTATGACTCAAGACAATTGAAGCCACATTAAAAGAACTACCTTACCAATGATTTAGAGCTTACAATCATTGTGTTTGCTCTTAGGATCTAGAGACATTATCTGTATAGGGAGAAGTACTACATCTGCACAGATAATAAAAGTCTTAAGTATCTTCTTACATAGATGGGCTTGAACTTGAGACAGAGGAGGTAAATATAATTAATTAAGGATTATGATTGCCTGATTAATTATCATCTAGGGAAGGCTAATATAGTGGCTAATGCTCTTAGTAGGAAGTTCATAGCAGCTATGAGAGCTATGAGTGTGAGATTATAGCTCATAGGTGATAGTGCCTTGTTAGCTCAGATAGAAGTTAAGCATAGTCTTCTATAGCAAGTGATGGATTGTTAGAAAGATGATTAGAGGCTGATGAGTGTCATAAGTGCTACCCAAAAGGGGAAGCTAACAGATTATGAGATTAAGGGAGATGGTTATTTGTATCATCATGATAAAATTTGTGTTCCAGATGTGATAGAGTTGAACAAGTAGATCTTGTAAGAAGCTTATAGTGCTCTTTATGTAATGTATCCTGGTAGCACCGAGATGTATTAGGATTTGAAGCTTTCTTATTGGTGGCCAAGGATGAAGAGAGTTATGTCTAAGTATATGATGAGATGCCTTACTTGTCAGTAGGTAAAGGTAGAGCACCTAGTTCCTTATGGATGACTTCATCCTATAGCAATTCCGGAATGGAAATGGGACAGAGTGACCATGGGCATTATGGTTGGGCTACTTATGACAAGGAGCAAGTGTGACTTAGTATGGGTGATTATAGATCATTTGACAAAGATGTCTCATTTTATACTTGTGAGAATGGACTACTCCTTAGAGAAGCTAGTAGAGCTTTATATAAATGAGATAGTTAGATTGTATTGAGTGTCATCTTCGATTATTTCAGACCAGGATCCAAGGTTCACTTCGAGTTTTTGAATCAAACTTCATAATGCCTTGGGTACTCGATTGGGTTTTAGTATAACATTCCATCCATAGACTAATGGACAATCTAAGAGAGTTATTCAAATTCTTAATGATATGTTGAGGGGTTGTATATTGGAATTTAAGAGAAGCTAAGACCAATATTTTTCCTTATTTGAGTTCACTTATACTAACATTTATTAAGCGAGTCTTAGCATGGCTCTTTATTAAGCCTTATAAGAAAGAAAGTGTAGAACACCTTTGTGTTGGAATGAGCTTAGTGAAAATAAGCTCATTAGGCTAGACTTGATACAAGATGTAGAAGAAAAGGTGAAGATCATTAGAGAGCACTTGAAAGCAGCTTCTGACAAAAAGAATTCTTATATGGACTTCAAAGGAAAAAGGTGGAATATGAAGTTGGTGATAAGGTTTTTCTTAAGGTTTCACCTTCGAAAAAGGTTCTGTGATTTGGGAAGAAAGGGAAGTTGAGTCTTAGTTTATTGAGCTATACGAGGTCACAGAATGTGTAGGGTCAGTAGACTATAGACTAGCTTTACCTCTAGAATTTCTATAGATCGATAATGTTTTTCATGTTTTAATGTTAAGAAGATATAGGTTTAATCCTCTGTGTGTGTTAACAATAAAAGATATAGAAGTTAATGCTGACTTGTCTTATGAAGAAGAACCAGTGAAAATTATTGATCGAGCAGAGAAGGCACTAAGGAACAAGACAATACCCTTAGTGAAAGTTTATTAGAAACACCATGGGATGGAAGAAGAAACCTGAGAGACAGAAGCTCAGATGATAGAGTAGTATCTGCAATTATTTGAATCAAGTAATATTCTAATGTCTGAAAATCTTGATAATTATGAATAGTACTTTCTAAAATAATAGTGTTCTCGAGACCTAGGATACACTGAAGACCCTGGATGAAAATAAATCATAAAATAATTTTGGGTAAAGTTTGGAATTAATCTGAGGTTATTAGAGTGATTAAAAATGCTAAGAAAGTTTTTAAGGCAATGTTTTGGGAATATTGACCAAGGTAAAGCTGAACTATTAATTATTTTCAAAGTTTCATAGAAAATTATGAAAATTATACAACTTGATACTTAAAAATTCCAATGAGTGTAATGGCACTGAAATCAAAATTTTTTAATATCTAGAAGTAAATTTTCAAGAAATTGGGCAACATAAAAATTATGAAATTAATAAATTTTTTAGTGTTTTTAAGCATAAATTTTTAGAGGCTTTCATTGGATAATTAAAGTGAATTATGCCTGTCAAAATGGCAATTTAATTAGCTTAGAAAGTGAAGAAAAATTGGGGGAAATATGTTAAATGATGTATTTTTGAGAGAGGGTATAAATAAATGATTACCTAGATAGTCAAAATCACTATTCATCCTCCTATCCCAAAACTAGCCGACACTAACTCCTCTATCTCAACCATTTTTCTTTCTTTATTCCTCTCATTAGAGCCAAAATCATCACACAAAAATTGAATCGTAGAGCCTTCATGCCCTAAAAGTTATTTAAGAAACAAAAATTTTGAAAATGGGTGCTCGATTTTCATAGTTTTACAACCCCGTGAACTGTAACCATAAAATTTTTAGGTAAGATCTTTTGACTTCTGTTATTTTTCCTTAATACTAGAGGTGCCAAAAAGTTGATAAAAGGCCTTAGATTAATTTTTAGAGCTATGGTTAATTTATTATGGATTTTTGAAGTTTTATTTGGTTTATGTTAGGACAATCAGAATTGAACTGCAACAAAGGCAAAGCCAAGGCATAGATGGATCTTTAATAACCTTCTTAGTTTTCTCGATATGTGTAATTGAAATAAGATGAGCATTTTAATCAAAATCCCTAAATTTTTCATATTATGTTAAATAAGCATTAAATGCATAAAAGTGTGAAATGCCATTAATATCATGCATTCATTGTGTAATATGGCTTGTAATAATTGTATTAAGACATTTTGAATGATTGGAATGCATTGAAACAAAGTGAGAATGTTATATGTGCTAAATATGCCTTAAAGGCATAATATGTAACATAATGGAGTTTTAGTAGCTTAATTTGTGCAATTAGGATTTAATGAGCATAAATTATGCTAAATCCTCATGTTTAATACTTATATGAGTGAATAAATGTGAGAGAGTGTATTAAAGATGTATAATGTGCAAAATATGCATTATGATGGGTATATATTCATATTATGTGAAAAAATGTCTTTATATGTAATATGTAAGTATGCCATGTGATTTTTAGCATATTAATCATGATTGCATGATGAATCTATGGTATATGTATATTATAGCAAATTTAGAAAGGTGAACTGAATGGTGTAGTGCCATATCATGGGTCATTTTCTTTCATGCTTAATTAAGGCTAAATGTAGTTACATAAGCATAAATAAGTATGACAAGAAATGTTTAGAGATAATGAGTGGAAATGAAAGGCTATGTATATGTTGATATGTATATGGTCATGGAAGGTGATAAATGAGCATTGTATTTGTGTTTGAAAATGGGTATGTTAGATGTGTGATAAAGAACACTAAATATACCTATATGACTTAATATGGGCCAATGGCCTATAATGGGTAATATGCTTAATGCTTCATTCTTTATGAAATAAATTAGGTATGCATGTTATTTCTTATAATTGAACATGATTGTAGCGAATGTTGTGAAATTAATAAGGTTAAAAGAATAAAATGCCTTAAACCCAAAAATGACCCAAAAGATCTGTTAAGAGCATATTATGCCATAATTAAAGAAATAATGATATAAAAGCATAAAATAATCTAAATGGATTTTATGACCTTAATTGAATGTGTTTATGATAAAAACATGCTAAAAATCCATACTTGAGATGGAAAAGTATGATTGTTATGAATGGGGCATAATGATGTGGAAAATGAGCATAAAGGCTTAAAATGCTATTTTTAATAAAGTTAAGTAGTTTTAGTCATTTAGTGGCTAAAATATGCATGTTAAAATCTATGTAAGCCTATATAATAAGGTGAAATTAATTATAATGGCTTTTAGTCCATGAGATGCAACAGCCTAGGAAATGGAGAGATTGACTAGTTAGCTATGAGATATAACATCTGCTATGGCACTTTGGTGCTTAGATTAAGTCCAAGGGTACACTTTTAGTCTACCTATGGACATATATGTTTTGATCTTCAAATCTAACAGATGTAGCCATCAGTAAAGGTCCTATGATGGCCACTACCTATAACACATACAGGTGTAGCCATGTAAGTTATGTCTAACACTGCACTATACTGGTGTAGCAATCGTTAGGTCTAAAATTTAGGCCACTGCATATTTACTATCTCATTTTCCATAAGTTTGGGAAAATTCCCATTAGCATAAGCAATGAAAATAAAGAAAATGGTGAATAACATTTTATGCATGTTATGGTTTTAAAATGATCAATAAAATCGTGTATGATTATGAAATAGTGTAAAATAATGAATTGATATTTTGATATGCTAAATTGCTATGTATACATGAGATGGTTTTGTTTATGGATGATATATGACAAATGTATCTTAATTATTGAATATAATTGTTTGTATGCATATTAAGTTATTTGCTAAATAATTATGCATGTTAATGATTAGCTTGAATTTATGGCATGTCAAAAATGATATATTAGCACATATTATTTCAATTACACCCTTAAGCAAGTTGCTTAGTGTGTTGTTTGTTTACTTTGCATAGGTATAAGAATGTTTTGATACTAGAAGCCTTCGGACCTTAAGACAATAAAGAAAAGGCTTTATTTTGGTAGAGCTTTATTTACGTAATTGATGTGATGTATAGGTGCACTCAAATATATAACTGAAGGGGATGGTCTTAGCTTGTATTCATTTTGTAACTATTGTAATTTAAAATGTTCTTTTTTGATTTTAACATTTGTATGCTATATTAAACTATGATATTGCATGCTTTGTTGTATGATATTTCTTCTTGAGGTTGAGATCTCTTATGCTATGTTTTTGTGCTATGGAGTGGTTAGAAGATCACATTGAGTTGATGGGAGTGTGTAATGAGATATAGAAGTGTCTTTTCTTGTGCCAGTTATTGTTTAAAATTTGGGATAGTGCCTAGTATAGCCATTATGCTGCCAGATTTTTAGCATGAGGATTCCCAATTTTAAATAAGTAACACTGTTTAAAAAGTTTTTGAAAACTCATTTTTTTAGCACACAATGATTTTGAATAAGAGTGATTTGAAATAAGGAAATGAGTAGATGAGTTTAGATATCTTGATATACATGCACACCTTAGTCGGGTTTGGTAATCGGTCGACGTTCAGATTGGGTAAGGGTGTCATAATAGTAGCATTTTGTTAATTTTTTAACTTTATTTCTATCTGAATAAGAGTTTTAATACAATAAAAATAATATCATTTATAAATCAGACATTAAGAACTTAGTGTTGGAAAAGTTGCCTACGAATTCAAATGAAAACAATTACTAAAGTTAAACTATTTGATTTATTCCTTAGTAAGCTACAAATTATCCGTATGTCCTCTTATCAAATACACAAGGCACATGGCTTGTGATTTCTATTAGATACTCTCTTAGACCTTATTGGCTTATCAATCACTAATATATGTGGTAAAATTAATTAATACTAAAATATTTTTTTTGTTATAGTTCAGTTAATGAACAATTTCATACAATTCAATATAATTCTTGAATCCAATTTTGAAAAAAATCTAAAATTGGTTCTAATTAAAATTAATGGAAACTTGTTCAATTTTTATATAAAAAATTCAATGAGGCAATGTTTTTCTGGACACTTAAATTTAATCCAAACAATTCATATCAATC
>CANXYI011230126.1:0-11556 GCA_948208565.1 Hura crepitans | reverse complement strand
AAACCAAAGGGAGGGTAGAAATGGGATATTAAAAGAGGAAAAAAACTAAAATTAAGGGGCTAATTATTTGATAGAAGACATGATCAACCAATTATGATAGTGGCAGATTGGACAAAAATTCACAAGGCTACAACGAGTCACAAATGTACCCAAAATTGAGTTTCAACAAAAATAGATATGTAGTTGGTTTAAACTAAATTTAAAGTATGATTTAGAGTTAATTTAGAAAAAAATTTAGTTTTAGTATGTGGTTAAGAACAATAATTGATAATGAAAGTCTTAGGACTTGGATTTTTTAAACATCTTTACTGTCAAATTTTATAGCAGCAACTAATGATGTAATACATGAACAAACAATAAGATTTGGCATGCTATTGATTCTTGTATAAATATTTCAATGTTAAAAGGATAGGTTTCATCATACTTAAGGTAAACATAGGAGGAAGAGAGAGATCTAACTAAATAAGAAGAGTTACAAAATTGGGTTTGGATTCGATAGTAGGTACAAATTTGATGTGTTTTTAATTTTTTGCTTGTTGTAGTAGTTAAAATTGGTGTCGTACATATACATGTTGAGAAATTAGGTGGATTAAGGAAGTCTTTGAGTTGCTAGTTGCAGCAACATGATTTGCACAATTCTATAGACTTAAATTATGTAATAGGGGATGATTTTAGCTTAGAAATAGTGATAATGACTTAAGTAGTGCATCCTTAAGCTAAGATGTAACATTTAACTTGGTTAGAAAGGTGAAGGTATGGCAACAAGTCCACGGTATACTGGGCTATTACAAGAAGTAATCTATAGAATTCATGCAATTGTTATAATAGAGTTTAAGGGTTGTGTAAGTGTTATGGAGATTTTAGGGCGACTACATATGATGCTTTAGGTATATCAAGCCTAGGAAAAAAAAAAGATTTATGGTCACTATCTTTGCTGAGTCTTATTATTGATTTTATACATGAGTATTACATAATTTCTAACAAAACATAATGCATAAATTTATAAAATCAAATAGATAATTTAGTTTATTAATTATTATTAAGTAGGAAAAAGGAAAACACTAATAATTTGATGACTACATGTTAATCGTCATAGAGTAATGTTCTAATTATTATTACAAGTAGTGAAAATTTTAAATTTTTAAATTTATTTTAAATTTTTCTATATATATTGAAATGTACTTTTTTGCTACCATTTAGATTTGCACAAAACTTAAGTCCACCATTTGATCCTAATAAATCAGTTAAATACAAAGTTTTGAATATATTTAAATGAATCACAATATTAAAACTAAGTACACTAATGTACACAACTACCACCAAATAAATATGATTTTGCCATAACTCTATATATTCATTTGTTTTTTTCTTATTTTTATACTTACTACCTAGAAGTGTTTAAATTTGTCAAAAAGCATCATCAATGCTACCAAAATATTTATGAATTAGTTGTAAATGCTCTAAATAATTTATGCAAAGTATAAGGTATGAATATATGTTAATTGTAAATTTAGTACTTTTTGGCTTCTACTAGTTTCTTTTAAAGTTTGATTAGGATTGTTTGGAATTTAAATTTATCTCATGAAAGAAAGGCATGAGAAACTAAATTATTATAAGCACCTATAGATTTCTTTGTAATAGATAAAAGTCAATTCTATGAAATGAATGTATTTAAGATAATCCATAAAACATGTTTACATCATGTAATAGTGCCATAATATGTTAACCTAAAATATGGTCAAATGTTATGTGTTTATGATTGATTTAGAGTATACTTAAGTAATGGTTAAAAATGAAAATCCTAAGTATTGCAATACATTATATATAATAAATAGATTTATTATAATTAGATGGTAGAAAACCTAAGAGTGCTTATAAGCTTTCTTGAAATTTTATGAAAATACATACACCATACCAAAAAAAGTGTGGGTTCAACTTGATGCTAACAAAGAGGAACAATAAAAATATGATGATTTAATTGAGTACATATGCATTGTTGAATGATGCATGACTATGTTAATGCTTATGTGTATTCCTAAAATCTATAATAAGTCATGTAATTTTCTATGATAAGGTGTTTTAATGAAAAATGAGGCTATTGTTATAAAAATATATAATGTGGCCAAGAGTGATGCTTAGATAAGTTATAGTTCTTATCTTTTTATTTTATTGAATAATCTTTAGTGATTAACATGTAAACAAGGAAAACATCATAAGATTTATTAACAAAAATAGATTTGTAATAGAGAATGTGTATTATATAAGTGAGGATAAGTGCAACTATGATGAGTATGACTATAATAGGTTTATGAATTAATGACATACATAGCTGTTAAGATAAAATGCACAGCATATGTAAGAATAGTATGTACTATTCCTATAACCACATGTATAATATAGATAAAAGTATAAATGGATAATGATATGAACATTTATGTTTTCATGTATACTAACAAAGATACAAAAAATGCTAATAAAGAAAAACATACTTGTATGTTGCAACTAATTTAAATTAATTAAAGAAAAATAAATGCACGTATGAATGTAGACAACCACGTCTAAATAGGTTGACTAGTTAGCTAAGGATTATAGCAATCACTAGGGTACCTCAGTACCTTTTCATGTCTTTCGATCTAGGTAATAACCTTCGGGGTCTAGTATATACCCTTTAGTTCTAGCTCATGACTTTCATGTCTAATAATAGCCTTTGTGGCCCAATAATGACCTTTGAGCCTAACATGGCCTCTGTAACCAAGTAATGGCCTCTGTAGCCCAACAAAGACCTTTGTAGTTTAGCATAGCCTCTATGTCCTATTATCTAATATCAGGATAACTATCTATTAAGTTTTGTAATTAAAAGAAATAAATAAATACAATGAACTTGATGTATATATATATACACATAAATAAATGTATGACATATCCTCACGTATTATATGAATAAGGTCTATTCATATGCATGCTTAGTGTATGTCTTATGCTATTTAACAATGATATATGCTAACAAATGAAGGAAAAGACTTCTATGTACCCTTCATAGTTTCTGCTACTACATTACACGGTCTCTAAGGCTGGACAACTTACCTTTGCAACCAGCACACCAAAACACTAGTACGTTAAGTATAAAACTAGTGGTGAATCTAATGTATTAAAACATGTCATATGTAGGCACTTAGATGTAATTATAGGTTATAGATGCAATGCATAGATTAAATTCATTGAAGGTACTAATTTCCAATTAATCAATCTACTAGTTCATTTAATTACAATTTTGCCACTGTGATGATTTCAATTAATTTAGTTATTTTTTAAAATTATCATTAATCATGTCTATATATTATTTTAATTTAATTTAATAGGCTCGAAAAGATAGACTGCACTTAAAGACACTAAACCCAGAGGGAACTAAAACATTATGTAGTGGCCCACATTCTAGACCTTAACCACTGCATCACCTTGGTGTGATAGCAAGGATCAGTTCACTTAAACCTCCCAATACTAGATAAGAGATAGTAGGTATTAGTCTATAGACCTCCCAATATCTCAAACAAATCAACCACCAATCATATTATAGATAGCAGGGATCAGTCCGTAGACCTCTTAATATCCAAAAATCACAATAAGGAACTTTAATGGATAATAGGGATCAATCCGTAGACCGCCCAATATTTAGATAATCATCCACATCAAACACTTCCAAAGGATAACAAGGATTAATCCTTAGACCTCTCAATATCTAGAAAATCATCAGTAAACATGTAGTAGTTGCTCATCTCTAAGTTGATCGGTCAACCCATCTAGTAAGTGTCTAACTAATGGGCCATCTAACCTTATTTTATGTTCATTTATTTATTGATCATCATCTTATAATATTTAAGAGTGAAAAATAGATAGTTATGAATTTATTTTGACAGTTAAAAATTGACCTGGACAGTAATAGGTCATTTTTAGTCCTATTGGAAATTACAAGTCTATTTTTAAGGTATTTTAGGTCAGTTTCTTACGGATAATTAAGTCCACTTTAAGTCTAATCTAAGCCATTATTTTAAGTCCATTTATGTCCATGTTCAAAGCCATTTATAGTGCATAAGTTTTTTAGTCATTTTCCTAAACAGTTATAGGTCATTTTTATATTTTGCATATGCAATTATAGGACCCAAATTTGTCTATTTCTTGTTATTTCCTCATGCCAATTGCACCTATTTTTATCCATTGCCATAGGCCTAAAGCCATAATTAATTATACATTTCATATGGCCCTAAAAGTGGCCTTAAATCCATTTCATATCCATCTCAAAAAATGTTTAAAATTTAGGCCAAGTTATATGTCATTTAAGGGCTCATTTTTAGGTCTATTTTACTATTTCATTTCAAGCCATTTTTAAGCCCTTTTCTAACTCCATTCCAACCTTTAGTTATTACCAAAACTTTATACATTTTCATGCCTCATTGCTCACACATGTTTCCATATTTCATGCCAAGTTCACATTACACGTTCCATGCCTAAAATGTCATGCCATTCTCACACACATGCCATGCCATAACATGTACATCATGACAAATTCACCTCACATACCTCTCAACCAAAGCATGCTAAATACCATATTCATGCTTTTCTTCATATTTATTCTTGTATACATATACAATAGCATCAAATAAGCATACACACACATACACACATCACGTGCCATGCAAACTAAGCCTTGACATGCCATGTACATGCCTCAGCAACACTAAGAAATCATGCCTACAAGCACTTTTGCACCAAATTCACCACATATACTAACAATTCCACGCCTAACATCCTAATTCCCATTTAATGCCTTATGCCACCATGCCATACGCATACCTTGCAAACTAAGGAACCTTTCAGCCATTCAATACAAAACTACCAAAGTTTCCCTTTTCCACTATACACTCATACAAATCATACCTTTTCATATCAAATGCACTAAAAAGCCACAACATTTCGATCTAATTCAAGCTATACACCCACCATACACACACACACCCCTCTCGGCCAATATGCCCTTTCACCCTTTTATTCATTCTTTTCAAAAATTCACACCTTATATCATTCATACCACACACAATTAGCATTAACACAAGCTTAATTTATAATTACACATACTTTAGCGTTGAATTCCCTAAGTTCCATACACCATTTCTATACATTTTACACATAAACTATAATTGGCATGATTCAAATGCATCAAATTCACATACCTATCTCAATTTCCAGCCTTTTCTCTCATTTTAGAATCTTTAATCACTTGGTTCACCTTGAGTTTCCTTTGCACCTACATATTCACAGCAATATTTAGAAAATTCCTTAAAAATTTCCATAGCCCTCCAATTGAAATTCTATAGGTATAAGGGGTTTTAGAGTGATAAAATCCCATAAGTAAAATTTTAAAATTTAAGAAAGAACACTTATGCTTAGAATTGGTTTCTCAAGATCCTTTTATGTACACTTAAGGATTCTTTGATTTTTCTTGAATTTTATAATTGTTTATTACTTTCCAAACCTTCAAAGATCAATTTACAACTCATTAATGGATTTTTTTTGTGATA
The DNA here is from genome assembly GCA_948208565.1 of Hura crepitans. NCBI lineage: Eukaryota > Viridiplantae > Streptophyta > Magnoliopsida > Malpighiales > Euphorbiaceae > Hura > Hura crepitans. The sequence goes on along the minus strand of CANXYI011230126.1, from coordinate 5,983 downwards.
ATTGGTTGCTAAATTAGTCATGAATAGCCATAGAAATAAAGGACAAAAAAGGGAAATGGTGCCAAGAGAGGGAGGAAGAAAAAAAGGAGAAAGTGGAGGTGGGTGAGGTGTTTATGCCAAATGGACATCTAGGTGGTTAAATGGGGCATATATAGTGGCTGAAGTGGCTCGGGTGGTGACACATGTTAGCTGAGCGCCTCGAAAATGTTCGATTTTGATAGAAACTTTGGGGAATTTTAAAAGTTCACTTGAACCTCAAAAAATCATCATGTTTGTTCTAAAAAACCTTAATTAGGCCTATTTAGAGGCTCATAAAATTTTACGACAAATTCCCTCAACATTATAGTTAACTAATTGCCTCGATTTATGTGTAAAACCCAAAATTAAGAAAAAGTAGCAAACAACCTCAGAAATTAAAAATTCCTTTAGTAATAGACTCAAGGGAATTTTTGACCTTAAAGGTATGGTATTTTTTAGGTCTATCTAAACACATCTTGTGATTATTTTAAATCTTTAAATTAAGTCATTTTCATCATTTTTAAGCCCCTCAAAATTTTATGACTAGTACGCCCCACTCGGCCCTTGTGAAGGTAACTCGACACTTTGGACACACTTTTTAAGCCTCAAAAGTAATGTTCATGGAGCTTTAACTTATGGGCTATATAGTTCTTCCCCTCTTAAGAAATTTCATCCTTGAAATTACCTGGAGTAAATAGATGAAGATATTGACTTTTCATTTGCTCCTCAGGTTCCTATATGGCTTCCTCTATATTATGATGCTTCCAGAGAACTTTAACTAGGGAAATGGTTTTATTTTTTAGCTGCTTCACTTCTCGAGCCAAAATTTGTATTGGTTCTTCATTGTAAACTAGGTCTAGATATACCTCAATGTATGTCACTAGAACAACATGAGAAGGATCTGATCTGTACCTTTTGAGCATTGAAACATGAAACACATCATTTATCTATTGTAACTCAGGTGGCAAGGCTAGCTTGTATGTTAGTGGTCCCACTCTCTCTATAATCTCATATGGCCCAATAAATCTGGGACTCAACTTTCCCTTTTTCCTAAATCTGGGGACTTTCTTCCTTGGAGAACTTTCAAAAATACTATGTCACCCACTGTATATTCAATATCCCTTCGATTCAATTATAGCTTTTAATCTTTCCCTAATAACCTTAAATTTTTCTTTTATAACTCTGATTAAATCAACTCTTGAGATTTTAGTTTTTCCAACTTCACTCTAACACAAAGGAGTCCTATATCTTTTGCCATATAATACCTCATGAGGTGCTATCTCGAAACTTGCTTGATAACTATTATTATATGCAAATTTAGCTAAAGGTAGGTATTGGTCCCTGGTGCCTTTAAAATGGATGGCATAGCTATGCAGTATATCTTTTAACACTTGTATCACCCTTTCTGATTGTTTATCTATTTGAGGGTGAAAGGTTGTACTATAAGTCAACCTAGTGCCTAATGTCTGATGCAATGTCTTCCAAAATCTATAAGTGAATTGAGGATTCTTATCTCAAATAATAGCCATTAGTACACCATAGGGTCTGACAATCTCATCAAGGTATAATTTACCTAATCTTTCGAATGAGTAATCCATTTTAACAGATGAGCTATTTTAGTCAGTCTATCAATAATCACCCAGATAGCCTCACACTTTTTCCTAGTCATAGGCAATCCCATTGTAAAATCCATTGTAACCTTTTCCCACTTCCGTTCTAGTATTGCTATGAGATGCAGCAATCTAAAAGAAACCTAATGCTCAGCTTTTACCTACTGACATGTTAGACATCTAGCCACATATTTTGCTACATCTCTCTTCATACCTGACTACCAGTATTGAGACTTCAAGTCTATGTACATCTTCGTACTACTAGGGTGTATAGAATAAGGAGCTTCATGTGCCTCTTTTAGTATCCATAACCTTAGGTCATCTATACTAGGTACACACAACCTGCCCTGATAATACAGACATCCACTTCGCTCAATTCAAATCATATTGCCTTCCCCTCTTTAACTTTACCTATAATCTATCTCAATGGTTCATCCTTCACTTGAGCTTCCTTTATCTATTGCCCAAAATTCGATTTAATTTGAATTTAAGCTAGAATGGCATCTTCCCCTATGTATTACAGTCTAGCATTTGTGGCTATCAAAGTTACCATAAACTTCCTGCTCAAAGCATCTGCTACCATATTAGGTTTTCTTGGGTGGTAATCTATCATACAATCATAATCTTTAATCAGTTCTAACCACCTTCTCTATCTCAAGTTCAAATCCCTCTGTGTAAAAAGATATTTTAGACTCTTATTATCTATGTAGATATAACACTTCTCACTATACAGGTAATGCCTCTAAATCTTTGAAGCAAAAATAATCATTGCTAACTCTAAAACATGAGTAGGGTAGTTCCTCTCATTTTGTTTCAACTATCTCATAGCATATGCTTCCACTTTTCCTTCCTACATCAATACACTACCCAATCCATTAAGTAAGGCATCACTTTTCATAACAAAGTCCTTACCCTATTCAGGTTGAATCAAGATGGGAGCTTCTATTAACATCTTCTTCAACTTGTTAAAACTCTCTTGACATTTTGCATCCCATTCAAACTTTACATTCTTTCTAATCAATTTGGTCATAAGAGCTATAATCATAGAAAATCCTTTTACAAATCTTATATAGTACCTAGCTAAACCTAAAAAAACTCCGTATCTCTATCACATTCCTCGAAAGTTCCCATTCTAATATTGCCTTGACCTTGTTAGTGTCTACTCTAATACCCTTTACTAACACTACATGTCTCAAAAAAGCCACTTTATTTAACCAGAATTCACATTTACTCAACTTGGCATATAGCTATTTTTCCCTTAAAGTTTGTAACACAACCTTTAATGTCATTAATGTTCTCCTCTGGTCCTAGAATACACTAGGATATCATTAATGAACACCATAAGAAACTGATCTAGGTATGGTTGAAACAATATGTTCATTAGATCTATAACAGCTGCTAGGGCATTAGTGAGCCCAAATGGCATCATTAGGAACTCATAATGCCTATAATGTGTCTTGAAAGCAATTTTAGGAATATCAGCTTCCTTAATCCTCAAGTGATGATACCTAGATCTCAAATCAATCTTAGACTATACACCTGCACCTCTCAGCTGGTCAAAAAGATCATCTATCCTAGGTAGAGGATATTTATTCTTCAATGTCACTTTATTTAGTTGTCTATAATTAATACATAACCAAAGTGACCCATCTTTCTTTTTCACAAACAAAACAAGGGCTCCCTAAGGTGAAGTACTCAATCTAATGAAGCCCTTATCTAATAGATCTTGTAATTGCACTTTCAATTCTATCAACTCAGTAGGTGCCATTCTATAGGGGGTAATAGACACAAGAGTTGTACCAGGATACACCTCAATCTCAAAAACAAGCTCTCTATATGGAAGCAACCCTAGCAACTCGTTAAGAAACACATTAAGGAATTTAGAAACTATTAGGATCTATTCAAGATTTAAGGTGGGAGTACTGGTGTTAATGATATGTGCTAGGTAGGCTTCACACCCTTTACAAATGAGTTTTCTTGCTATTATAGCTGAGATGAGATTATCTAAAAGGTTTCTCTCACCCATAACTATCACTGCCTATCCCCCTACAGTCTAGAGGGTTAGCTTCTTATGTTTACAATCTACTACATCCTAATATTTAGATAGCTAATCCATTCCTAAAATCAAATCAAATTCAAGGAAAGGTAACTCAATCAAATCCATAGGAAATAAACATTCCTAAATTATTAAGGGACATTGCCTATACACTCTGTTCACATTCACACTCTGTCTTATAGGATTACTGACTTGAATGCTTATGTTTACATGTTCAGGTTTTAGTCCTCTATCATGTGCTTGTGTGGTGCGTACATAAGAATGTGTAGATCTTGGGTCTATCAATGATAAAACTAGAATCTCAAATAAGTGAAATATACCAATAATGACATTTAGGGTTGTTGCCTCTTCATGAGCCCTGATAGCATATTGCCTCACTGGTGCATGAGCTTCTAATCCTATCCCCTAACTAGCACTAGGCTGAATCTCTCTGCCCTACCTCTGTCCCTTACTATGAGCTGTTACTAGAGATGCCTAAGGGCAGGCACCCTCTGGCTATCTCTGAGGACACTTTCTTTGATAATAATCTTAAGCCCCACAAGTAAAGCACTATCCCTTCTTACTCAACCAACATTGCCCCCAATGTCTCTTGTTGCAAGTATTGCAAGTCGGGGGTCCATTTCTATTACCTGCTAGTCCTAGAGCACTAGTGGCCCATAGAGGTGATCGAGGCCTAACTGTAGAAGCCTACTTAGACCTCTAAGATTAAGTCTACCTCTATTCCTAGTGCACTGACTGAGACTAAGACTAAGACTATGCTTCTCTTCTTCTCTTACTACCACTTAGGGCTACACTAGACTGCCCAACAGTGAACTATCTCTTCCTCTGAAAGAAATCCCTCTTCTTTTATACCATCTCTTCTATATCATATGCAAATGCTATTAATACTACAAAATTTGTATCCCTTGAGTTAGCTATCTGCATCCTCAGTTTTATATTCAACCTTTTTAGAAATCTCTTACATTTCTTCTCATCATTAGGAATGAACTCTATAATGGCCCAAAAATCCCAACTCTCGTAAATAGTACTTCTCAAGATGGATAGTACTTCCTGAGACCTGAGTCACACTAATCATACCGATGGGGAGCATTAATTACAAGAGAATTTTGGGCAAAGTTTGAAGCCAATCCAAAGTCGTTTAGATGGTTAAAAATGCTAATTAAGATTTTATGGCAATGTCTTGTGAATAGTGTCGTAGGCAAAGTTGAACCATAAATAAATAAAAAGTTGCTCAAAATAATTCAAAAATATTACAGCCTGATACTCAAATATGCATTGTCAATGGCTTTGGAATCAAAATTTTATGAGTTCGGGAACTATTTTTACCCAATTTTCGGGATAGAAAATATGTTAATTTTTTAGGTTATTATTAAAATTTGGGCTCAAGATTTAAGAGTATTTAACGCTTAGATTTATGGAATTTTAGGGATAGGAATTAAGGAAAACTGACTTTTCTATCGGTTATAATAATTTTTTAAAGGTAAGAAAAATTGTTTTTGTGGAAAGTATAAAAGGGAAGTTTTTATCCTCCTCCCACACACACCACACAAAACACTCCTCTCTTTCTCCACTCTATTTTTTTGCCTCACCTCTCTCTCTCTCTCTCTTTCTTTTGTGATTTTGTTCTTCTATGGAGGGACCCATAAGGCAACATTACACCTAAAATGATGAGCATTTTGAGATGAGTCCGTGGACACCCAAATTGTTCGGAATGATAGAGTATTTCGAGAGAAAAATCAAGGTGAATAGTAACTTTATCTCTCTCATGTTTTCTTTTTTTCCACAAATTTTATTTTTCACAGGTTCTTAGGATGTTGTAGAGCATGTATCTAGGCTTGGAATATTGTTTCAACTTTTAAATTATTTTATATTATTTATTAAAGTTCGTACCTTTTTGTATTCGTAGGGGAAATAATAACTCGAGCCTTCTGAGGCAAGGAGAAGGCTTAAGCTGACTTTAGGGGTCCCGTATAACCTGGTTTGGTATGTGTAATCACTTTGATTTGGCTTAATTAATCCATTTATGGTTTATGTAATTCATGTCATAATTGAAATAAATGGCAATAAATGCTTAAAAATTTAAATAAATGTTATAAAAAAATTTATGACTTATGACATTATAATTGCACGATATATGATAATTCAGTGTGATAATGAGTAATAGAATTATAAGGATGTTGATTCTCAGCTTATAAGTGTATTATGTGAGATAGGCACCGAAAATGCTATATTGTGTGCGTATACTTAGAAATACATGTGTATGGTATTTTTATGATTTGAAACATGAAAAATGGGTGTA
>CANXYI011230071.1:0-11353 GCA_948208565.1 Hura crepitans | reverse complement strand
AAGCTCATAAATTCTATACTGCAACACCTTTCTCATCTGTATATCCTCATCAACACTTTGACTATTAACTTGATTCAGCTTACTGAATAATTTTTTCAAAGAGTGATTGACATGGCCAAAGTGCTATCTGTTCCACCTTTTTAGCTTCATCAAATAAAGAAGTATTTTTCCTCATACTGTTGTATCATTTAATGAAGTTGGGATATCATTCCATGCCTCTATAATAATTTTTTTTACAATTCCTATCCCTTAACCACATTTCTTCAAATCAAAAAGGTTAGCATTTTCCCTATTTATCATTCCTATACCCTTTCAAATTGAGTAAAATGGAACAATAGTCTGATGCATACATCGACAAGTGGAGAACTTCTTGATGATCATACAAATAAATCCATACAGAATTTGCAAGAAATATGTCCAACCGTTCTTTTATATTGCTAAAACCTCATTTCTTATTATTCTTAGTATAACCTTTATACCCTAAATCAAATAAACCATAAGCCTCCAATACCTCTTGAAATCTCATTACATCTTTCATTAAAACTAGCCCTACCCATCTTTTTTCTTCTATATAGAATCTCATTAAAATCTCCAAAATATACCCAGGGAATCCCATCATCAACTTTTAAAGCTAAAATTATATCTTAAGTCAAGTATTTTTTGCAAGCTTTTGGCCAACCATAAATACCCATAGCCTTTCATTGTCTATTCTTGCTATTGTCAATAATATTAAAAGAGATACAATGATTAGAGAAATTGAGAATAGTTACTTGCACCACCTTTTTCCACCCTAAAATAAGACTACCACTTCTTCCGATAGAATTAACTATGAAAAAAATATAAGTTGAGCAAGATCTTCTCAAAAATTCACATTCGTGATTACATAATCTTATTTCCATTAAGAAAAACAAGTTTGGGAAAATTGCTCTGATAAGATATTTTAGAGCTCAGAATGTCCAAGGATTTCCCAAACCTTGAAGATTATAACTTATGTAAATCATGGTGATCAGCGGGGTTACAAAGCAACCTTCACCATTTGACCTTTTGATTACCATTCATCATAATCTTTGATGCATATTCTATTAAAACCTTTATCTACCTCTATGGCTTTGGAGTTTAAGAAGTCTTCATCAACTAGAATCAACTTCTATTTCCCATTTTCACCACTAGAATTAATATTATTATGAATTATTGATCTTGCACTTCCCTTTTTCTCAATCCTTACACCATTTTTGTTTCTGATTCTTTAGCATGAGAATTTGCTTTGTTGTCCCCACTTTTTATAACAAAAGAAACATTGAAATTCCTATCATTTGGTCCCAATTTTTCTTTCCATTTTGAGAAATTATTTGCATTGTTGCTTTCATAAACCCTTTCCATTACTATATTCTAATCTCTATTACACTCTTTCTCTCTAACATAATTATTCCCATATACTTTCTCTGGAATATTTGCCCCCACTTCATTTGCTTCAGTTTCACTTAAATCTTTGACTACTTTTTTCTTATTTTTGACATCAACAAAAAGTTAGCTTTTTGATATTTAAGCCTACCTGATCTGTAGTAATACCTTTATTCTCGTCAATTTAAGCCTAACATCAGGTTTAATGTCACAATCATCATGGACATGTCCAATCATACCACGCTAGTAACAAAAATTAGGAAGTCTTTCATAGTGATAATAGCACCACACTATTTGGCCTTGGCTATTACAAACTAAAACTCCTCATTTTAAAGGTTGCAATAAATCGATCATGACTCGAATTCTCATATAATTTCCCATAGATTCTACATCTTCAAATTTAACTTCTATCAATTTTTCCAATTCAATTCCCAATAGTAGAAAGACATATATCATTCATGTAATTTGTAACAGTCATGAAACTTAGTTTCATAAACAGTACTTTTAAGTCATGAATAATACTTTCAAGACATCGGGGCACTGTGTGATGGTTAAAAAGGGCAAGTACTGCTCGTAAAACTTTGACGGGGCATAAAATAATGAAAATAAAATAATTAAAAGATTTAACAGAATTAATAAATCATAATAGGTTATAAACTAGTGAATAGTGATATTAGTTGGGTTGGTGCCTCAAATGGTCTAGGATGTGTCCGGATGGACCTAAAAATGGCATACCCTTAAGGTCAAAAATTCCAATGAGTCTATTAGAGAAAGAATTTTAATCTTCTAAGGTTATCTGATATTTATTTGAAATTTTTAGGTTTCGTGAGTGAATAGTAACCTAAGGTGACTATAAAATTTTGATCTAAAATTTTGCGAGGCCCTTAATGGGCATAATCAAGAATTATTAGCATAAAAAATATAATTTTTAAAGGTGTTGCAAGATTAATTTGGAATTTCAAAGTTTAAATAAAAATCGAGAAGAAACGGATCGTTAAAATAACGTGTTAAGTGAATCGAGCCCACGAGCCATGTTTTAAAATGGGTTAGCACATGTGGGAAAGCCCACATATGCCAAATAGTGTCATCTTCACCCTTTTTAGCCCCATAGCTGATGCCATTTTTGGTCTTTCTCCCCTTAATGTTTTCTTCATTTTCTCTTCAAATACTCCACCAAAAATCACAAATAAGACATCAATCTTAGCCTTCAAAACCTAAGTAGACTATTCCAAGTGATAGAACATCAAAATTTTGCTTAAAGAGAAAGTATCAACTACTTGATGAATAGTGTCACCAATAATTGTAAGTGTTTAATTTTTTTTTATTTTTATTATGAATACTAGGGAGGAATTTAAGGTGTTCTATGTGGTTAGAAATTAATTTTGAGCTTTGTAGGAATTATGAGAATTTTTCTAAGGTAAAGTGTGTGTATGTGTAGGAAAGGGAGGAGTTGATAAGGAGCAAGGCATTAATAAGCCTTGAAGTGAGAGATAAGGGTGTTAAATCACCCTAAGACATGCAAATTTGAGCTATGTGTACATTTTAATGCATGAGAATGTGTGGTTTTAGTGTATGAAAATTTGAGTTTGGTATGTAAACATTAAATATGCTAAGTGTACATTAATTGTATGGTTATGTGAAGTCTTTAAGTGTGGGAATTTGAAAAAAAAAATGAATATGTAATGTGGAGGTCATGTAATGGCTGAATGTTGCCTTATGTGTATGTGTATGTGTATATGTATTTAGTTTTGAATATGTTAATGACATGAAATAGAGTTAAAGATGTATGGATAATGGAATGGAAAAATACTTTATAAGAATGTGCAATTTGGCATGAAATTGAGTTATGGAATGTTAGGCACATATGGTTGTGCAAGTGAGTGAAGTATGTGACATTTGGTATGAAATAATGTGAGATAAATGACTAGTGAATTGGAATAAGAATTTTGACGAGTGACCATTACCTGAATGAATAATTGAAAATGAGAATTAAAGCTCGTATAGTTAGACATCCACTAGATGAGTTGACCGGCCAACTAGGGAATAAAGCAGTTGCTAGGTTTGGTCATTTAGGCCATTACCTGTGTCATTATTGTTATGATTAGGTGTAGCCACCGAGGTTTTATAGGAGCCATTAAACGATAGAGCTGATGTAACCGCCGAGTACAGAGGTTCAATGTAAGCCACTGCACGATGGGTAGGTACAGCTACCAAAGTCCAAAATGTGGGCCACTGCACTATTTTCATTCCGCTATCTAGTGTCCTTAAGTATAGTCATTCGATATAGGTCATATTAACAGTTAAATCATATTATGAAAAATTTAACTATGTGATGAAATGAACAGTAATTTAATGGTGAGAATGAGAAATATGTCTATTGAACATTTTTATTACTATATATGTTCTGTAATTGCATGATTGTATCTGCTTAAGTGTGTACATGCATATGTTTTTTTTTCTCAAATTCACCACTGAGTTTTACTCAGCGTATCTGTGTTCTGATGCGTAGGTAAAAGATAGAGAAAGCACAGTGAAGGAAAAAGCCTCTGTAGCTAAAGAGTGTCCTTGGGGTATAATTCTTTATCTGATTTTGTTTTGTAATTAAGTGTGTGTTCTCATGTATAGCTAGAATATGGGTATGGGTAGTAGAACAATAAAGATGACTGTTGCCATAACTTATGTTATGTAAATGATAATAGAAAATCAAAACTAAATGTATATTTGTAATGATATATATAAAACTGCTATTAGTTGTTAATTTTTCTATTATAATGGGTCTGAAACCCTGTGATGGCTGTGATACATGTGTGGTGATATTATGTTTGCGAATAATGAGTTGAGAGGACCAAATGGGTCCATATGGATAAAGAGTTGATGAATAATACTATAGAAGTGTATTTTATTGCACGAAAAATTTTTGATTTTTAACCCGAGTAGCTATTATGCTGCCTAATTTTTCGTAAAAGGAATTTCAGATAAACTAAGTATTTTTAACAGTATTCTACTGCTAATATAAAGATGATATAATAAATCGTTTCCAAAATAATAGACAGATATGTTAATTATAATGAAATCACTAAGTGTTAAATGAATGAAAGTTAAGGAAAATTTTAGGATGGATGACCATATGGGAAGTTAGCATCCTTATCGGGTTTCTTCGGGAATCGGGTAAGGTTATTACATAATCAAGTAGTAAGTCACACACTCATACGTAGAAAGGACGTTAGTCTAGTTTTATTTTAGTTGGTTGTTCAAGACCTTGTATTTCCTTTAACACTACTAGTTGCTGATCAAAATGCCACAGTTCCTCTCTTACGATCTTTTCTTTATCATGGACGGTCTTGAATTCACATAAAAACTTTCCTTCCCTGAGTTCTTGCAATTGAAAACCCTTATTCACCTTCCAAGCAACTGAAAAAGTTTTAGTTAGAGCCTTCAGATTGAGAGGTTTTTGCGATAGGATTTTTCCCTCTACTCACTATCATACTTATCCAAAGACACTGCATTATCATCTACCTCAACCACCTCCTCCTCTTCTGGACATAAAGAGAATTTTTTCCATAATTATTCTTTTGGCATTGATAGGCATTGCCTCTTATAACATATTAAATATAAAGCAAATATAACTGCCTGTAGAATTTTTTTATCTAATATTTATGCTAATTTTGTTAATTAATATAATCATATATATGTGAGTTTTTTATATTTTATTTTTATTTTTTTGTGAATTTCACTCTCTTGACTTTAGGTTGGCTAAAAAGGGGTATAATTGAAGTCATGTGCACATGAGCAAATGGTGCAAGCTAAAGTTGAGCAAACACATTTCAAGATCTTTAGGTGTAATTTGCAATATGTATACAAATTGTTTCTTCAATTGTTGATTTTTATATTTAAATTAGGGTGTAAATGGTTCCTTCTAGTTTAGAGATAGGAAATTCTTCGTTACTATTTTGAAAAGTCAAAAAATTCTAAATTAAAATCTTGTAGTAATATTAAAAAAATTTTTATATTGTATTATCTCAAAATTTTGTAATAATTTGATTCGATTCTAAATAATTAAGTACAATAAAATACAATATCTCATATTCAATTCTGTTTCTTGATAAAAAAAACATCATGCACAACATCGCCACTTAATATAAGTTAATATTGTCTCTTAATATAACTAATTCTAAAACCTAACATTTTAATTTCTAAAAAAATAATATTGTTAATATTTATATTATCAAATTAGAAATATAAAATATAAACTATAAAAAAATAAAATAAATTTATAAAAGAATATTAAATTATATAAAGTTTTTAGTAACATTTTATATAAACAAATACTATTTTTTTAATAATTTTATGAGATGCATAATACTTTTTTCATACATGGTTAAATTCGAACCCATTTAAAGCAAATTAATAGTTATTATTTTTTATGGTACTTTATTTGATTGGTGACAATTCTAAAATTTAAAATTCACTTTTCTAAAATCTAAAATTTTAAAATAAATTCTGATAATTATTAATATATGTGAGTTTTTCACAATTTATTTATTTTTGTGAATTTCACTCTCTTGATTTTAGGTTGGCTGAAAGAGTGTGATTGATGTCATATGCACTTGAGCAAAATGGTTCAACTATAGGGCTTCGAACAACCAAGAAAGTTGAGCAAACATTACAGATCTTCATTTGTAATTTGCTTTAATTGTTGATTTTTAGATTTAAAATATGTTGGATTATATTGAAGCAGTAGTTGTTAATTTAAGATGCATATGTTGCCATGTCCAATTTGCAATTGTTCGTTGTTGATTTGAAAAAACTGGATATATATACTGACCATCACAAATTGATAAATTTGCGGTATCTTAACTTGATTAATATAAATTTTTAAAATCCGCGATAGATAAATCTTTGATTTATATAATTTTTTTTCATTTATCTTTCGGATTTTAAATTTTAAAAGATATAAATATATTGAATTGACAGTACAGCGAAATATCATCACTAAAAATTAAAATGTCTAACTTCTTATGTATTTATTTGTCATTCTAAAGTTTTATGTTTTTACTTTTTAGAGAAATAATTCCTTTTTTCTTTTTTTTTTTTTAAAAAAAAAGAAAGATTATGGGATAACTACACCTAGCTACCAAGGTTCTAACATCTTAACTATTTGAACTTCAAATTAAATTTTTTCAATAACAATTAAGTTTTTAATGTTAAATTTTCTAATAATTTGTCTTATTCATTAAATTTTTTTAGTAAAGATAACGAAAATGCTAAATTTATAAAAAAAAATAAAATTTTGAAAAAACTTTAACTACAAAAGATATTATTATTATTATTATTATTATTATTATTATTATTATTATTATTATTATTATTATTATTATTATTATCTGAAAGATTTCTATTTTACAAAAGATAATAATGAGACTCTACATTAATGAGTTGAATTAATTTTATTTTCATTAAATTTTGAAAAGAAATCATAGTTGTTATTTATTGGCAATGATGAGATAAGTTAAATTTACCGTACACATGCAATTTCAATCGTTGGATTACGAATAAATAAATATTATTTTTAATTTGATAATTTTTAGTTATTGATTTACATAATTTAAAATTGCCGAATGAATACTCATTATTTATTATTATTTAAATGAGAATAAAAAATAATGACAATTTTCAATTACTTATAGAAATAATACTAGAGAAATTTGATAGGAAAATTCTAAATTAATTAAAATAATAATAGCTTATCAAAACTAAAATATAAGTTTTTTACCAAATTGATCATATTCAAAAAGAATCAATTATTTCTTTAATACCTTTTAAAAAAAATTAACAACAACAACAATAATAATAATAATAATAATAATAATAATAATAGTTACTGATAAATTGAAATATATTGCAACATTTTATATAATAATTACTAAATATTTATGTTAAAACTGAAATATATTTAAAAAAATTAAAAGTTTTTAGTATAAAAATTAGCAATAATTTTTGTGATCGCTAAATTTTACTTTTTTCGTCGATCAATTTTTAATGGTTGGATTAATTGTCATTAACTTTTTTTTTTTGAATAATTGTCATTCACTTTTAAAAACTTAATTATTAAAAAAATATCTTAAACTTTTAATTATTTATATATTTCTTTTGATATATAGAAGGAAAGGGGAGAAAGACACTCAAACTTGAGATTTTACATTACAGTGGAGCTAATTTATTGCTAGAGCATTCCTTAATGGATAAGTGACGTCATTGAACTTTACACTATTATTTAAATGGTTATTCATTTTTAATTCATTCCATAAAAATTTTTTAAATTTTATAAATATTAATTAAAAAATTAATATGATATATTATAGCAAGTTTTTAGTTAATATATGAGTTGACTTTAATATTTTGATCAATTTCTATTCATATTAACCCATTTTACTCATTATTCTCTCTCTGAGTTAACATCTATTTTTTCGCATTCAAAATATTATAGTTAAAACCATATTAGTTCGGTCAAATAGACCAGTTCAATTGTAATGTGATTGCTAGTCTAGTCCAGTTCAACATAGAAAGCTTGTTTAACAAAAAGAGATTGAGCCTGAAACCAAGTTGAACTAGCTTTTTTCAATTTTTTTTCTATTTTGCTTTTTCTTCAAATTTTGTGTTTTGATCAAATTTTTATTTTTTGACAAAAAGTTTTTAAAAAAATAAAATAGAAAAAAAATGAAAAGTCTATTTCAATGTGATTTTTGGTTTAAGTCAGTTTAGTCCCTTTATTCAAAATGGGTTTTCCTTCGTTGAATCGGATCAGATCGGCTAGGGTAATACACTTATAATCACTTCATTTTACATTATTGCCTAAGTGATCATATATCTTCAATTTATCCCATAAAAATCCTTCAAATTTTATAAGTACTAATTAAAAAATCACTATGACTTGCTAGTAAGTTTTAAGATTGCATTTGAGTTGATTTGCATATTTTAATCTATCTCTATTCATTTTGTGTAACACTTGAAAATTTTGGATTTATAAAAATATTTTTCGAGATATGAATAGTATTTTTTGAAATTCCGGTTATACTAATTCGATCAGGTATTTATTATTAAAAATGGTTTTTGAGCAAAATTTGAAAAGGAAATTAAGGTATTAAGTGGGTTAAAATCACTAAATGTAAAGTGTAGACCAAAAATTTTTAAAAAGCAAAATTGAAAAAATCTAATTCAACCCGATTTTTGTTTTAAATCAATTCAATCCCATTTCTCAAAATGCGGTTTTTATGTTGAATTAGATAGGACCAATTATTAAATCTTAGTTGAATCAGTCCGTATGGCCAAACCGACATGGTTCTAACAATAACATTTGATCACAATGAGAGCTATGTTAACTTAGAGAGAAAAGGGAGTAAAAAATAGATCCAAATAAGTGAAAACAGGTCAAAATATGAAAGCTAATTTATATGCAACTTAAAAACATGCTATAAGAAATCATAGTGATTTTTTAGTTAATACTTCTAAAATTTTAAGGATTTTTGTGGCACAAATTTAAAATGCATGACCACTTACTAAATTATAGTTGACCTTATCCATTTAGGCAAACCGACTTAGTTTTAACAACCGTGTTTTAATGATGAGATGAGATATGTTAACTTAGAAAGAATTGAATGAAAAATGGGTCCAAATGAATAGAAATGAGTCAAAATATGAAGCCAACTCATATATAATTTGAAAACCTACTATCGCAAGTTGTAGTAATTGTTTAATCAATACTTATAAAATTTAGACGAAATTTTATGAGACGAATTAAAAATGAATGACCACTTAAATAAAAAAAAAAAAGTGCACAGTTCAGTAAGCATTAATGCAAATTACCCTTATGAACCTATTATCTTTTGTATATATAACAAATTAATAATTTATACAAAACTGGTTAGGTGACCTTAGTATTTGCCAAATAACATATTTCTTATGCAATAACGTATTATGTATGGAAAAGTTTGATATATTTAGCAATAATATCTACAAATGGAAGTTACCCAAAAATCGAAGTTAAAAATGGAAGTATAATATGAAATAATTATATTATATAATTTATGAAATAACATAGAGACATTTCAAATGTTTAATAATATAATATACGAGAATTGGTTTTTTGTGTCGCCAAAAAAGTCAGAAAGACTGGAAAAAGAAAGTTTGCTATAAATGCAGTTTATATTAAATTAGATTCCGGATTTGCACTACATCAGTGGATAAATAAATTAGGTATATTCTAGAAGACTACCTTATATAACTTCTCAAATAAAATATATATAGCATAGATATATAATTATTATTTATATCTTAAATGAAAACAATTATTTATAAAATGTATAACCAACGTAATGAATATTTAATAATAGTACCAGGTTAAATAAGATACTTTTTCTATTATTTTGTAAGGTAAATTGAACAATATATATATATATATATATATATATATATATATATATATAGTTAACTGTATTTAAATTAAATTGTATCGTTAATTCATTAATTTTAGTAATTCAATAGATAAAAGAGACAAATAGATTAAGAATATATGGAATGAAAAATTTTTTAAAAATATTTAATATTTCTTGTTTTCTAAAAACATATTTAATATGCAAAAACTGACTGAAAAAGTATAAAATTCAAGTTTCTTTTATGAAAAGTAATAAATTAAATTAATAACAATCTGCTATATACATATGTAAAAACTATTTTTAATTATATAATTTGTCGAAAACTATTTTTAATTATATAATTTGTTGTGATAAAATTAAATATATTGTTTTTGTAAGTTCGATATAGATAAATACCTATTAATGTATTTGTTTTGAGAAAACTTTTAGGGATTTGGAGAATATTAAACTACTTCATATTTTTAAATATCATAATAAATATTTAATTTATATAATGATTAAAAAATAAAGAGTTTAGTAGAGTGATGAGATACCTCTTACATTAGCTTAAATTTAACTTATAATGAATCAACTAAGGTGAAATTATCGCATAAAATAAAAAAAAAAAAATTCTGTACAAAACGACAGTTTTATATATAAAATTGGTGGTCCACTATTTTCCATACAAGAAAATTTTATTTTTACCCACACCGGCAGTCCCCCTTTCCTTTTTCTTTTTCTTTTTCTTTTTTTCTTTTTTCCAGACTTCCACCCTTTCTTTCCCGCACTATAAGTAGAGATCCAGCGGGGGTGCTCGTGTCCCGTAGACATATGTAAAAGAGAAAACAATATAAGTGTGGCGAGTGAGAATTGGTGTGAGAGAGATAGATATAAATGGAGGTGGGTTCTATCTGGGTGATGATCTTCACAATCATGAGCATAGTAAGTTGTTTAGAGGGTTTAAAGTGGATTTTTAGGAGCGTGAATAGGTGGCTCTACGAAGCTCAACTGGGTGAAATGCGGTATTTGCTGCCTCCTGGCAATTTCGGCTTGCCTTTCATCGGCAACATGTGGTCCTTCCTCAGAGCTTTCAAGTCCTCCGACCCCGATTCTTTTATGCGCAACTATTCCTCCAGGTTTTTTCTTTTGCATTTTTCATTTTTTAAAATTCTTAATTGCTCATGTTTTCCGATTTCTAAAGTGTACTCACTGATTGTTTGTAATTTTAGCTTTTTATTTTTCTTAAAAAAAATAAAAGAGAGATAGATGCTGATGAAAAAACCAAAAATGAGAGGGAGAGTGTCATGATATAGCATGTAGGTTAGCGAGATGAGGAATCAGAAAACGTGAGGGGCTGGGGGAAGTTTTGGAGAGCTGGCCACCTTTGTCATTTTGTGTGTCCCTCATCAGTTGATTGAAAGCTTTTTGATAGTTATCGCTTTGCTCTGATGCTACAGTCCAATGCGCACCGTCTATTTTCCATTTCCTGAATTTTTCAAATAAACAAAACCAATGAGGTTTAGCAAAGTGCCTAAGCATTA
>CANXYI011230038.1:0-13846 GCA_948208565.1 Hura crepitans | reverse complement strand
AGTAAGAAATACAAGTGGATGAAGGAAGAAGAAGAAAACATGTGATTTAATTATTCTATGCAGAAATTATATAGTAGAAAAGATCCTAATGGTGGCCACTGCAATAAGGTTTATTTATATCATAAGTAAACCCTATTTAAGACAAATTTTAACAATTAAAATCTGGCCTAAGTGGGACCAAAATGGACCCATTAATTGGGCCCCTTTCTATCCTATGCGCATAAACCTTTTAATGGGCTTCTATGCAATCTACTTTAGCCCCACTTTCATTAATTATATGTGGCACTCCTAGGCCCCATTTTAGATTAATAATTACTCTAATTTAGGGCCTTTTGAACCTTTTAAAGCCCATAAAAATCAAATGCAAGAATAATTAAGTATTAGACTCAACAAGGCCTAAAATCATAAACCTTGATTTTCCAAAAACCCTGATTTTTGGACATTTCATTTTCAAGTAGGACCCAAGCCCATTTGCTCATTTCTTCTTCTTAATTCATCTTCCAATGATATCTTATATCATTAGAACATTCAATCTCATTGAATCTTCCTCAAACTCCTTTTATGTGTGTGACCTTATGGGTTTTCAGAATAGCTTAGTAGTACACAATGAATTAGAGTCCTAGTCCAATTGAAACTCTATAAATTTAATCTCATTGAATCAATATCAATTCAATAATTCATATATCACTTGTATAAAATTCAAGAGAGGCATCTAGCCATGTATAATGACTACCCAAGTGTTGGAAAGTCAAGTGGTTGGACTTAATCCTTCTATATACAACTATAGTGGAATAAACTCCTTTCACCATCTTTTACCTCATCCAATTTTAAGTATGGACTTATGTCAACCCATAGCTTGAATAAGTATGTCTAATTAAGCCCTAAACATATTGTTCTAATAATTTCACCTTTATTTCCAAAATGCCCTTAGTGAATCCCATTCACACATGGCACTTTGCTTTGGCTAGAGATTCTTGAATATAGGTTACTCATCATAACTATGAGATAAACTCCCTATTATAATCTATGGTGGTGAATCCTTTATTGATTACTACCCTATCTTTAAATATGTTATGCCATACCCAAGCACCTCACGATGCATACTTCTTGCTCAAAGTAAAAGTTTCGGAGTCAAAGTATGTTACTCTATATTAAAGATAGTTAGTGATCACTAGTCCGAGGATACTTGTACCACTGATATGATGAGATACTTTCACTGACATAGATTAAGTATCCATGTAAAGATCACATGGTAGGTCCACGATATACCTACTTCCCAAGTAAGTATACACATGTTAACTCTAAGCATTTTTGTGCTTATAACTTGTGAGAACTACTACTTGACCTAATAAAGAAGTATAACATATGCTGATCTTTCTGTATTAATAATGTCCCATCTTATTAATAATATGATTAGGGATATTTAGGTATATCACGTTTGCATGTAATAGGAATCTCACATCATGAACACTTCATGATTTCCTCTATATTGTGATTATATGCCAAGGACTTCATAACATAGTTTAAGATATTGCAAACAATTATAAGTAATATATAAAAGTACCCTGATATAAAGAAAAAGGCCTTATAATATGAATTCAGAAGGTTTAAATACATGAATACTACCCTATTACATGAGCTCTAGGGCTCACTTCTAACATATAAATCACACAACATAAGTGAATACCCCTTATTCATAATTAATAGTACAAACCTTATGTCCTAATTCTTTAATATTAAGTATTTACGATTCCCTCTTTTTAGCTGTATCAACTACAATCATTACTGATACTTATTAACGTCTTTATTAAGCCTTATAAATGTCTTCTTATCCTTTAATTAATTATTTGAGAACAATATAATACAATTTGTTATAGTTACATTGATTTTCTGATTCTGTATAAACCACTAGTTATTTATTTATCTTCTTAGTTTTATTGTAACACCCTTATATGCAACCGATAAACTGGTATAGGTATAGGATATTATGCCCTCGATTCAATTCTTGCACCTATTTTTGCTGTCATTTCTATTCTCTAGTGCTCAACTTAGTATAAATATTATCACCAGTATATAGATATTTTTAAATCATACATTATGTGTGACATACATACATCACATTCACTTAACACATGCAAAATGAGTGTCAATATTATTACTATTACTATTAATATTAATAATCAACTATTAAAACTATCATTTGTAAATTCAAATTAAAATAAATATAGCCAAAATTGTAGTCTATTTATCTATATCTAATAATATATGCAATTCTAAATAACCATTATTCAATCACAATGCAAGTACACATTCAGCATAAGAATGATGCCCATAGTGGGCTCTTCTTACCTTTGTCTTTAATTTGTCTGCTTCAACTAATGCTAAGACTCAATCCACTGCTTCAGTTGCTTTAATTAATAACCTATGCATTAGCAAGGAAGCTAATGTGCTAAGTATAATTGCTCACTAGTGTATTCTAATATTATAGGAATTAAATCTTTAAATTTTAGTAAACAATAACCATTAGTATTAACTCACTCTAATTACATCCTTATTCCATTATCTTTTGTTACTTATAAAATTTTTATGTTTGTTCTATTCATAACTTTGTTGTCTCATCCCAATTTATTTTATTATTGGGTAGTGATTGGGTGATATTGTCTCTTATGCCAATTTTTAACTATGTGATTGATGATCATTTAACATATTTTTCTTGTGTCATGCTCTACTATATCCTCTAAGAATATGCTCACATTTTTCTTTAATACATTCTCGTGGTTCCTATTTATTCCTCTCCTTTTACTATATTCAACTAATCATTTTTTTCTCTTTCTAACTTATATGTATATGTAATTAATTAAGTTCATTCATAGGTATATTTCTTAACAAACTTATGTTATATGTTATGTCTTGATATGTATAACATTTATGATGAATTGTATTTATGTATCAATAATAATGTTTGTTATTATATGATTTGTTCCTTTTATCTATTATTTTAATTCATCTCTTTCTTCACTTTCTTTCCTTTCCCTTCCTGTTTCCTTTTTTCTAGGTTCAAATATTATAATATCTTTAGTGGAATATTAATCATTTTTAATATCATCATTCTTTATTCAACCCATTTTTGGTAAACATACTCTCAACACTAAATATCAAGATCTGAACTTATGCAATAGCCCACATTATGGACCTTAGTAGCTGTACCTACCTGTGTCCACCCGATAGCAAGGATCAGTTCACAGGAACCTTCTAATATCATAATAGAAGGGATCAATCCTACTGGACCTCCCAATAACTAGATAGCAAGGACCAGCCCTGATGGATCTCCTAATATCCCAACATCAGTGGATAATAGGGATCAACCCATGTGGACTTTCTAATATCCAAGGTAATATGGGTAATAGGGAATAGGCCATATGGATCTGTCAATACCCAAAGTGTGTAGGGTTCACATCTAGAACCTCATCGACTGCACCTGCCTTACAACACAATCCGATAATAATCCATATGTACCAAAGCCATTAGCAATTGCTCACTTCCTAGTTGGCTGGTTAACCTATCTAGTCAGTTGTCTAACTCCTATGGGCTATTGTCTGTCTCAATCTCATTTCACTTTCCAAGCATTTTCCATACCATTTAGATACCATCTCATCTCTTTTCATTATCATAACATTTTCTATTCTACATCTGTAATCATGGTATGTCCCTTCAAATTCATCATAAACATCCCTTTAAATTAAATATTTTGTTATATTTTTATTATTTGTAACATCATTTATCATTATGTTTCATCATTTATCTTCCAAGAATTGGAATATCCTTCGATTAACCTTTAATTCTAAATATTTATCTTTTATAAGATTATATGTTATGTATCGAGTACCCAATATTTTTGATATAAATTCTTAGTATATTCTCGATGTCTTTTAATTCCTTAATTGCTTATTTTTTTAAAATATTCCCTTACCCTCAATGTTTAAATAAATAAATAGATATTTATTTCACAATCCTTAATTGTCTATAATATGATTAATGTTTCTAAGTGTCATTATCATTAATTAGGAATTAGTATTTGTAATAATTATAAGTGTCATTATCATATTTTTTTCATGTACGATTTATTCTAATTATTTTAATTACTCTATCTTAGATATTATGATTATATTTTAAAATTCTCATTTTTCAACTGGAACATGTATAACATATTCTTTGTTTTTCCCATTTAATTGATTTCCTTTATTTTAGCACATTCCACACTTGTACATATATTTATTTATGCCTATCACCTTTACAACATTTGACATGAGTAAATTTCATTACATAATTTATTGTATTTGCATCTATAATTTTTATTTAATTTAATCCATACTAGTTAACTTATATTTGCATGGTCATACCCACCATATATATATAGTCTACTTACATTTTTAGATTTCTTATATTAAACTATCCAATTATTTAATTTCATAATTCTACTTTTCTTATAATTTTGCCATCATTTTCATATATTTTTATTTCACTTAACTTTTAAGGATTATAACTTATAATTATTTTAAAGAATTTATCTTATATTCTTAACTCATATAACTTCTTCCCACATATTCAAATTTCACTTTACTCCACAGTAATTCCATTTCCATAAATCTTATAATAAACATGTTTTTTAACTATTATGTTTATAATTATGTTTTTCTTTATCTCCATTCCTTTAATCCCATAATTATGATTATTATACAAAATTCTTATTTCCTACATATATGTAAGCAAATAACTTCTACATTCTTTTGTCTCAACATAACTTTTTTCCTTCTTTTAATTATAATCATTTTGTTGTACATTCCACCATGCATCTAGGTACACATACATATTTATTTATTTCTATCAAATTTTTACTTATTGCCATATCTACTTCTTTATTTCGGCATATCAACATGATAATATCTATTGATATCATAAAAGTAACTCACAAATTTTGGTGTAATAATTTCGGTCAAGTTGCATTTTAGTAGATGACATTTAAATCTATAAATTTTTTTCCATGTTCAATAATTCATTCTAACATTATTCTATTCATTTATTTTATTTAATAAATATATTGCATTATTTTTTTTCTACTATGAATTTTGGTTTCTTGATGAATTTCATATCCCTAAATTTATTTTAAAATTTCCTTATTCCCACCAACTTAGGAAATGTCTAATTACTTAAGTGTATCATTAATTGCAAATAGCACACCATAAAATGCATAACCATCCTAGTCATAAACATATAAATTCCATAATAAAAGAATACACATACCTTATTATGCTCTCAATTCCATCTAAATTCCTTTCCTGTTTCCTTGATATTATCATCATGTCATCAATTACTCTAAGCTCTCTCCACTTTCATAATTATTCCCTCACATAAAATCCATTAAAATGGTCATTATAATCATAATCTCAACATAATTCCATACACAATTAATTAACCCTCAAATAATCCCATATAAATCAATTAATTTAAGGATCAACTTACCAACCTTTGGAGGGACCTTCTATCCTATCCTTTCTTCCCTTTTCTTCCTTTAATCCCATCTCTTTCCATAAACTCATATATGGCTACCAATTTATCTTGATATAGGTTTCCATTTTAGTATGAATTGGTTAAGAAATAAAAATGATTTTAAGGTACTTAAGGGGTAGGAATTTCATCCAAGAGAAGTGGGGAAAGGGTTCGTTTTTGGCTAGAGCCAAATGATTATTTTAGTATTATTTTGGTATTTATAGATAGAAGGGAGGGCTAGGATTAAGACACCATATTTACGCATGGATAGCTAGATTTAATGCATATGGATATGTATTAAAAATATCATTTAATTAATTACACCTCATTAACTCCACCTTTCCACATGGATAGCCATGATGAATTCATATTCCAACTTGATCCAAGGGCCCAAAATGCTCCCTACACAATTATTTGTCATTTTCCTTATGCATAGATATGTTTAATTAAATTTATTTTATTAATTTTTTCTCATAGTTTCCATCTTTAGAAAATTCCAACACTATTCTTTTTGGATTCCTCATAATTTTTTTATCATCAAGATTTGCCATTTTTGAAATTTTTTGAGCAAGTTTTTGAATTTTTCCATTCAACTCTAAGCAATTTACTATTTGTCGTAGACCATAAATTCAAATTTTATTTTCCTATATGATCTCAAATGCTCCTCAAATTTCACCACAATGCATCTTATAATTAATACTAATTTTTGGTCGAATTAGCTCTATTTGGCCCGGAGGCACTATTCATGGACAAGGTAGCACTATTCACTAAGGCCAACACTTGAATCTCATTTTTCTCACATTTCTCATCATTACCGTAGACACTGAGTTTCTGGAGCTCCCATGTTTGCATTGCCTAATGATGAAAAAATGATTAAATTTTTTATTAAAGAGGATGTTAATGTTCGATTCAAAGATCTCAAAGTATTTTAAATAATTTTTAATTAATTTTTGAACATAAAGCTTTTGCTCGATTCGAAAATCTTGCGATGCGACATAAATTACAAGAAAAATAGGTGTCTATGGTAGGCTGAGGGCTCGAGCCAAGCCTAATGCCCAACATTGACACCATGAGGGGTGCGGGGGGTAAAGCCCCCCACGATACGAAGCATTTAGAAAAGGAAAAAATGTTTTAAAATTGAAAAAAATTTCCATTTTCGCATGTTTTGGGCCATTAAGCAAAACTGTATCGTTTTGCTCTAAAATGGTCGTTTCATGCCTTGCTGAAACGGCCATTTTACGCCTATCTAAAATGGTTGTTTTGCCTTCACAAGATGACATCATTTGGCCAAAAAGGCAGAATCCATACCAGACTTCTCTTTAGGTGAAACGACTCTTTTGGCCTCCAAAATGACTATTTTATCACCTAAAACAGCCATTTCACACCTCGATTCGCGTGTATATAAGGCGAATCCTATGTCAATCTTAAGGGTTGACTTTTCTCGGTAAGTGCACTTCTAAAAGGTCAAAAACACTTTCCAAGCACTATTTTTATAATTCCATAAGGTTTTCTCCACAATTTTTTTCATATTTTTTCAAGATCTTTTCTTGAAGGCAATTACACACAGTGAGTCAACCAATGCTTCTCCTTCTTCTTTTATTTTTCTTTCATCCATCTATTAGTTAGATCTAATAACTTATTAAATATGTATATTATTATTATTGCTGTATTTATTTTATTATTTATTTTTATTTTCTTCATTAATTATTCTATGTCATCTTTTTATTTTATTCTTCAATACTAGCATCATGTTTTATTGTTATGTGAGTTGTTTTATCTGTTGGAGTTTTAATCAATCTTTCTTTCTACCTTTCATCAAACATCGATGAAGTAATCCTTTATCATTCCTTCATTTTTTATTTCTTTTTTCTTGTTATTTTATTTTCCTCCTTAATTTCTTGTTATTCTATTTATTTATTTTGTTTATTTATTATTCTTCAGTTAGATTTTATTTTAGGATATTTCAATATAATTTTATTTGGTTAAAATGTATTTTAGATAATTTTTATGTAATTTCTATTTCTTTTTTATTAAAATGTATTTTAGGTAAGTGCCATATAATTTAGTTTTCATTCTGATTATTTTCTTGTATATTCCATGAATGTTGTAATAGGTAGAAAAATGATTTTTATACATTGTAAAAAAATCACTGAATTATTTTATCCTTAATTAATTGGTGTTTTCCTAATAAAATGGATTTTGAATTTTCCTTCATAAAAGGCACAAATAAAAAAATATATTTTCATAAATTAACATGCGAGAACCAAAGTTCTCAAAATAATCAATTACCTAATTTCATGTATGATATTCTTTCTATTCCAACCATTTTGTTTATTTCTATAAACATGTTTTATTGTTCTTCATGTGAATACGTGATTTATTTTGATTATAACACCTACTTAAAGAAAAAGGATAATATTATAAATTCAATTTGAAATTTTATATTAACTTGAGGTATAAATAAGTGTAGGGTTCCGATCGTTATGGTTTTAGCCTTACAAGGCATTTTCCAACTTCGATTGGGTGGTGACTCCTATCTTGTGGTGTCCAACTCACTTTTTCTAAGCTAATTGAATAGGGACAGCTAAGGATTCCTCTGATTTCCTTCTTGTCTTTCGAGACTTAAAGAGTGAGATTTAGGTCGAGTCTTTAGTTGTTTCAACTTGATCGGCCTTAAAAAAGGACACAAACAACTAGGCCACATGACAGTTCCTTATTACTCCCATGTGTCTCTTCTTTTTGATCATGAATAGTGAATTTTCCATTTTGCACCTGGCATTTTCACGAAATTACCATTTTGCCCTTCGATCATTTTTTGCTCCGTAGTTCACACCAACCAACTCTATGTGATCCGTACATCCATTTCATTTCCCATTTTTTCTTTTAATTTCATTTCTATCCTTGTGAAAGTCAAACTAGAAGTCAAGGTGTGAAAAATTCAGTCTCCAAAATGCATGCTAACAAAATCAAAATTTAGCACTTTAATCACTTTGGCAATTAAATAGTTATTCCACATTGAACTTCACTTGGATAACTTGAAAGAAAATATGCATTATTATTCTTTTGCAATTAATTACAATAATAACACAAGTTATCACTCCATAATTCAATTTTTTAGAAATTCTAGATTCATTCCATCAAATTATTTTTTTAAATTGTAGCCATTAACCTATACTTTTTAATGGCATATCAACACTTAATCATTATCATTATCATTCTAATTCCATCAACCAACCACAATCAAAATTATGAACACAATGATTGAAGAAATTAATATACCTAACCATATTCACCTTAAAAATAGTCTTATACCATGACATAATAGTATGAAATCAATTATGAACAATTAGTCGCTATCCTTATAAAAAAGGGAGGTAAAACAATTTTTGATTATATGGTAGGCTTTAATGTGTGACCAAAGAAAATATATAAGTACACATTAAACATACTATAAAATAAGCTCAAAGGGGTAGCAATGGATAATATATCATAATACATGGTAGGAAAGGGAAAAATTATTATTGATCCAAAGAAAAATGCCTAAATTATTCTCTATTTTGTTCTATATTGATAATGTCAGAGAAGGCTAATTAGAAAACTTCTAATGATCTTATTATGAATCTCATCTCAACCATCGAATTGTAACTAGTTTTTTATAAATGTATATAAACTAGCTTATAATGCAAACAAATTAAGAAATAACTTAGTATAAACTAGGTCTACTAGCAATTTTAAGAAATCTAAATGTACAATTAATTCCTCCTAATTTACTTAGAATTGAGTACAACTAGTTTTCCAAAACTAAGTTCAAGCTCATTCTTGACTTGAAGACAACTAGACAAAATAAAAGCTTCATTTAGAAAGTTAATTTAGTACATAATTTTATTGATTTAGCCTATCTAAATTACCTAACTAAAAATAACATACTAACTTAAACTAGAACCAAAAATAAGAATGAAAAATGAGTTGAAAAATTTTCAAAATTGGGTACCCTACCCCAAACTTAAAAATAAGCATTGCCCCAATGTTTCACAACAAGGCAAACAAATAATAATCAGAAGCAGCCACAATAACACATAATCATATTTTGAGTATAAGATAAGTCTGAGATACTTTCTAAAATATAAACGATGACATCTTACTATTATGGAGTTCGAGGTGGCATACTCTGCAAAAGTGTCAAGGCAGAGATTTCTCGAGATAATTTATCCCAACTCTCACCTCATCCTTGTAGACTATATACTCCTAGTCTCTATCTCCAAATGCCTCATATTTGCCTCAACTCTAAAAACTCCAAATCTCCTATTAAACTCAAGGTGGTTTGCTGCTTATTGGCTTTCAATAAAGGATAATTGCTTTAAAATAGCTCAATCCCTCTCCTCTGCTACCTTTAATTTGCTCATAATAGCTTACCACCCAATATAAATCTATTGCATTAGCTCAAAAGGCACTAAAGTGCTTCTAATGCTAAAGAATCAACAAAGGCTAAAGATGAAGTATATGTTGGTCATATATGTCCCTTCTACAACTAAGGTGGTGGTGGATAAAAGGCTGGTGGCTTAGCATCCGATACATCTGCTCCCTCCTCAATTCAATCCAATTGGACCACTGCATCATTGGATGTTCATAGTCTAGATCTGCATGGCAAGCTCTTATCTCTAACCATTATCTGTATGTTGAGCATAATATACTTGTTGATCCTTATTGACCCCTTTACTTTTAGTTCCAAATCTGTAATGCCCATGCTTATTGCAATGGGTGTGATCAGTCCACCAATCTCTATTCACTTAGAAGGCTTCTTCACTACCTTCTCAAGTTTTAAAAGAGCCATACGTCATGGATACAAGAAGTGTAGCTCCTGAGTGTTCACCTGTCCCGGGCTGCCAAACCTCTTAAAAATATTATGTGTAATAACACGATGGACCAGATTTAACTTTAGAGTAGCTAATTATTGGGCTTTTGATTGCCCAACTACATAATCAATAGGCTCAGCTAGATTATATACCTCTCTCTAAAAGGGCTAGTATGAAACATCATTAAAGTATCTAACATCGTCCATTAGGAATCCCAATAGCTCAAAAAATCATTGCAAGTCAATCTCAAAGCCTCGACCCTTCAACATAAATTTGATCATTCTTAGGTCTCTTGGAATATGTCTGTCAAAGTTATAGGAGAAATTGCTAAGGAACTCTCTAACTATACCCAAATAAGTAGGCTCTCACGTCAGGAAAAACTACTCCCATCCAATCCCCTAAATCAAGCTTTGTATTTACTGTGTCAAACCCAAGTTATGGACTACCTGAAAATCAAAATATATGTATGGTAATAGTCCTCTTCCATAGCTGTGCATATCTCTCGTGGGCCTACAGTGGTATCAACTTTAGAATCGAAACATGTGCAAAAATCTCTGGTTCATGTGCTTAAGATGATGAAGCAGCATCTCTTTTGCATTTTTTGGGTGGCATCTTATAAAATAGAGTAGAATTGCAAGTATCGATAAAACAAAGTAAGTAAATAAATAAATGAAATATGAATATGTTATTTATCTTCCTAAAACAGCAAAAAAGTGCACTAAACAACAATTAATCACAAAAATATGCCCTGTGAATATCACAAAATCCAATCTTATTAACAATATTAATCCAATTATTTTCACTGTTAAGATGTTTTGTTTCCCATAATATGAGTCCCTAAACTATTTTAATTGATGAAAATTGCATTAGCTCAAGAAAAATCTAAATTAAATGAAAATAAATTAATACTAAATGTCTAGAATTTGGTTTGAAATTCAGCATACATATTATTGATAAGCATTAAAATGTAGATAAACTATGAAAAGAACTATACACAAGATTTAAATCTTTATTTTGAATTTACTATGATATTTTGGAATGACCATGTAGGTTCAAAGTCCTGTGGCCATGAGTTTCTCATAAAGTTCTATAATTCAATAGCCTCATAGTTGTATAGCTTTAAATACCCATGCCTATAAGGTATACAATACTCAATCTACTTCATCATTCACTTGATTTAAACAAAAATTTCAAATACACTTAAGCAAACTTAATAAAATCCCAATTGCATCTATTTTTAAATCGAAATTCTAAAAATGACATTAAAAATAATGAAAATATGAAAGGTAAATGGAGTAATGTACCATTTTTAGCAGCAAACCAACTAAGAAAGAAAAAATTGCTACTAAAAAACCAATAATAAGGTCTAAAATTTGGTGTAATGCGAACAAAATCCACTAAACTTATGAATTTTTTAGGGCAAAGACAAGAAAAATCATGAATTTTTAGAAAAACTTACTTTTACAAAGAGTTACAAGTTTAAAAACTTCTATTGTGCCTTATGGCCATGTGATTCTAACGCCTTATAGTCGTGTGCCCTTTTTATTACTGAATCTTCAAAAACTTTCATAGAAGTCTTCACGGTCATAACCTCCTTATAGTTCCAATGGCTAACTTCTCTTCCCATTATCTCAAGGCCATAGGGTGTGCAACACCCACAACCATGGCCCTCTTAGAACTCCAGTAAAAAATTGCAAAATTAAGTTCTTTTGTCCTGCGCATTCTCATTCCTTTCAATTCACATGCCAAATCAAAATCAAAAATTTCTAAGGTACCCAAACTTTAAAATCGAATCAATTTTACTCTTTAAAACCTAAAGTTAAATTAAAACTTAAAATCAAAATTCACACAAACTTCAAACCTAAAATTCATGACAAAATAATTAAAACTAAAACCACTGAAAATAAGGGATAGAAATATTAGTTCTAGTTTATAGTCCCAGCTCGGCTTCTTTTGTGACACCCCCTACCAAATTTCCAAAGAAACTCGACAAGCGATGCACTTCCCACCAAGTCACCCATCCTAAAATTGCTCCAGGTCTGCACTTCTTAACACTTATAGTTTAT
The DNA here is from genome assembly GCA_948208565.1 of Hura crepitans. Classification (NCBI taxonomy): domain Eukaryota; kingdom Viridiplantae; phylum Streptophyta; class Magnoliopsida; order Malpighiales; family Euphorbiaceae; genus Hura; species Hura crepitans. The sequence continues at coordinate 1,380 of CANXYI011230038.1, read as the reverse complement.
TTATTATTTGATCCGATATTGCTTAACTTCTCAGTCTATCCCTTAATAATGTTTACTTAATGTATAACAAACCCAGGAAACCGTTTAACAGACCCTCAATATGTTTACAAAAATTTGGGCAGCACAACAGCTACCTGGGTGACATTCTAAAATTTTTTTACCTATAAAAACATTTCTAAAATCATTATTATCAATCTATCCTCTTTCAGACCCTTTTGGTCCACTCTGTACATCACCCCGTATCAATATACACTCACATATCACACAGGGCCTTAGGCTCAAAAATATCAGAAGGCATAGAAATTAAACATTCAAATAAATGACCTCTTTATATATATCACACATACACTTATATATACAGACGCTAGTAGCTTCTAAGCTTGTTGAACCCATAACTTATAGTATTTACATGAGTGCCTACTAAACCATAAAGAAACACATAGCTATATAACCTTCAATGCCTCTACTGTGGTACACTTCACAATCCTCGAGGGTGGACTATTAACTTCTGTAACCTATGCACCAAAACACTAGTATGCTAAGTATAAAACTCAGTGGTGAAATTAATGTATTAAAAACATGTCACATGCAGAAACTTAGATGTAACAACAAGCTATAAATGTATAAATGCAATGCAGGGCAATCAATTCATACAGGTGACATTAATTCTAATACTTAGTCCCCCAACTCAATTAATTACAGTTTTGCCACTGTGGTATTTTTATTTAATTTATTTATTCTATGATTGACATCAAATTTGATCTGTATTTTAATTTAGTTTAATTTAATTCAATAGGCCAGACTAGATAGGCTACGCTTAAAAATACTGAACTAAGAGGGAACTAAAAGTTGTGCAGTAGCCCACATTCTAAACCCCAACCACTGCACTAGCCCAGTCTAATAGCAGGGATCAGTTCACTTGAACCTCCCAATACCAGACAGGGAATAGCAGGGATCAGTTTACAGACCTCTTAATATCCCAATAATCAACAGCAAGTCACTCTGTGGATAGCAGGGATTAGTCCATAGACCTTTTAATATCCAAATAATCAACAAGAAGTAACTCTAGTAGATAGTAGGGATTAGTCTATAGACCTCCTAATATCCAATATATCATCATCAAACATCTCCAATGGATAGTAGGGATTAGTCCGTAGACCTCCCAATATCCAGTAAATCATTATCAAATATCTAGCAACTGCTAATCCCTAGTTGACCGATCAACTCATCTAGTGGATATCTAACTAATGGGTCATCTGTGCTTATTTTATGTCCATTTATTTATTATTCATCATTTTATAATATTTAGAGTTGAACAACAGACAGTTAAGAATTTATTTCAACAGTTAAATTTTGACCCAGACAATTATAGGTCTATTT
>CANXYI011229939.1:0-19451 GCA_948208565.1 Hura crepitans | reverse complement strand
GTTTAATCATAAACACATTTCCACCCATGTACATTATCACATATATTCACATAGTTTACTTATTGCCAACTTAAGCTAAACATTTCCCAACAATTATGATTTACATGTATATATGTTTCAACTATTATTATGTCAACTAGTATTCTTGTAATGCCCGTAAGTCGAGGCTTCGTGAATAGTACCTTAAAGGCTTAAAAAGTGTGCCCGGAGTGCTGGGTCACCTTCACGAGGCTCAAGGTAGGGTGTACTAGTCATGAAGCTTTAAGGGCTTAAATATGACATAATTTAAAAATTTAATAGAATCAATAATTATTTTAGGCCAAAATCTAGTGATCTGTAGGCTCAGATGGACTTAGGTTGGGAATGACCTAGGATGTGCTTGAACATACCTAAAAATACCATACCCTAAAGGTCAAAAATTCCCCTAAGGCCATTGGTGAAGGAATTTTGAATTTCTAAGGTCATTTACTATTTTTTTCTTAATTTTCATATTTTTAGGCAAATCGACAAAATTGGTTAACTATTTTGCCAAAGGAATTTTGACCTAAGATTTTACGAGGCCCTAAATAGGCCTAATTAAGGATTTTTAAAACTAATATGATGATTTTTTGAGGTTTGAGTGAGTTTTTAAAATTTCCTAAATTTCTCGAGAAAAATTGAGATTTCGGGGAACTCAAGTGTGTCACCACCCGAGCTACTCATGTCCACTATATAAATACCCCTCTCATGCCACATGGACACCCACTTGGCATTCCACTCTCCACATCACTTTCTTCCCATTTTCTTCTGCTCTAATCGATGCCTTTTTCTCTTTCTCTCATCTATTTCTAGGGCTTTCTAAGCTTAATTTAACCTTAAATAATCATAAAAAATTCTATTAATAAGTTAATAATTGATTTTAAAAGGTTTAGAAGGCTATAAGTAAGCTTAAAGTTTAAGAAAATTCATGAAATACTAAATGTACATAAGAAAGGGGCTAAAAATTCAAGTTTATGTGTAAGTGGTTTTCCTCCCTTTTTATTTTATTTCTTAAGGGATTATATCATTCTAAGGATGCTTATATTCTTGGATTTTCATTTGGAGGTTAATGGAATTTTCTAAGATTTTTCTAAGGCATGTATGTGTGTATGTAGGTTTAAGGGAAATTAATTGTCAACAAGGGAATTAAGGGTGTCAAGGTGTAGAAAAAGCTTCAAAGGTGGTAAGGGATATGAATTTAATGTATTTGAGGCATGCCATAGTTATTTCAAGTGTATATTGTGTGGAATTATTATATGGAATTGGTGGTTTTGGTGGTTAGTGTGTGTGTAATAGTGAATTCAGCCTACTTTAATGTTAATTCCATGATAAATGAATGATTTATGGGATGATTTAATGGAAAAAGTGCACGAAAGGGCATTGCCTCTCTTTGGTTGAGAGGGTGTGTAATGTGGTATGGCATGTAAATATAGTGTATATGATGATAAATGATGTGTATGTTATGAGATTTAATGGTTTGTGTATGTGTATGGTGAAAAAAGCATGATCATGGATAATGTGTGGTATGGTTGAGAGGTTCTATGAAGGACTATGGCATGTGAATCATGTATAATGTATGTATAAATGGTGTATTTGATGGGAACTAGCATGGTTGGCATGTAGATAAGTGTGTGGGTTAGAATTGATGAGAAAATATGGGAATGGTTATGTATTTGATGTGGTCGAGAGGTGTGAGTCAGATTTATGGCATGTATGTTATGTATATGATAGGTGAATCATGATAGAAATTAGGTGTTCGCATAGGAATGTATGTATAGGTAGTGAATTTGGTGAAATAATGCATGTAAATGTGTGTGACATGTATGGCTGAGGCTTATGTATATGTGTCATGGCATGGTATGTGTGGCCCAAACATGTATGGGTTGTGTAATTGCATGACATTAGGTATATACATGTATATATATGCTAGAATGATAATATATGATATATATGTGTGACAACCTATGGAAAAATGCATGTTTATAGTTATAAAACATATATGGCAGAGAGGTATGTGTGCCATGGGGAAACATGGTAAGTATGGTATGTTATGATAAGTAATGTGCATGATTAGCATGATGTCATGAGCATGTGATGCATGGCATGAAATAGGCATGAAGTATGTGCAATCATGAATGGAAATTTGGCATGTAAAATAGTAAGCTTGGTTTGGAAAATGTGATTGAGAATTGGAGTGTTAAATGGTTTGGAAATGGACTTTTAAAGCATAGGCAAAAGTGACCTAAAATAGCCTAAACTTGGGTTGTTATTTGTACCATTTGTATAATGAAATGGGAATGGCATTTTAGGCCAATATGAATGGCATTATTAGATGTATAATGTGAGATGATAGATGGCCTATAATGGCAAGTTGTTTTGGCATGGAATGGTGCCAAAAAATAGTGGCTACAGACCTATAATAGTGTACAAAAATGGGAAATTGACCTATAATTGTCCTATTAAATTTGACTATTTAGAAAGTGACCTATAAATGGTACTTGAATTGCATGTAACTGGACCTAGATTTATGACATGAATTAGACTTATAAATGCCTAGTAAAGAGACCTAAAACTATTGTTTAAGAGTGACTTATAACTATCCGGGTCAAAATTTGACTGTGGAAATAAAGTCATAATTGAATGTTAATGGATTATAAATATTATAAAATGATGATCAGTAAGTAATGGACATAAAATAAAGACATATAGCCCATTAGTTAGACACCCACTAGATAGGTTGACTGGTCAACTAGGGATTTATAGCTGCTAGATATTTGATGATGATTGTTGGATATTAGGAAGTTTACGGGCTGCTCCCTGCTATCCATAGAGTGACCTGTTATTGATTATTTAGATATTAGGAGGTTTACGGACTGATCCTTGTTATCCACTGAAATTACTTATTGTTGATTTGTTGGGATATTGGGAGGTCTATAGATTGATCCCTACTATTCCTTGTCTGGTATTGGGAGGTTCAAGTGAATTGATCCCTACTATCAAACTGGGCCGGTGCAGTGGTCGAGGTCCAGAATATGGGCCACTATACAACTTTTAGTTCCCTTTTAGTCTGGTGTCTTTAAGTGTAGTCTATCTAGTTGGGCCTCTTAAATTAAATTAAATTAATGTACAGACTAGATTTGATGTCAATTCATAGAATGATTAAATTGACTAAAAATACCATAATGGCATAATTGTAATTAAATAAACTAGGAGACTGAGTACTGGGATTAATGTCACTTACATGAATTTATTTCCTGCATTACATTTATACACTTATAGCCTATTGCTACATTTGTGTGCCTACGTGTGACATGTTTTAATACATTAAATTCACTACTAAGTTTTATACTCAGCATACTAGTGTTTTTAGTGTACAGGTTATAGAGATAAATAGTCCTACCTTAGGGATTGTGTAGTGTAGCAGCATAGATTGTGAAAGGTATATAAATGTTTTTTTTTAAGTTTAGTAAGCACTTGTGCAAATATTGTAGGTTATGGGTTCAACATGCTTAAAAGCTGCTAGTGTTTGTATATAAGTGTCAGTGTGATGTATATAAACATGCCATTTATCTACATGTTTTATTTCGATGGTTTCTAATGATTTTAGGCCTAAGGCCCTGTGTGATGTGTGAGTGTATGTGATATATGGTGATGTTATTGAGTGGACTAGAAGGGTTCAGAATGAGATAGATTGATAATAATAATGTCAGAAGTGTTTTTACAGGTGGTAAAAATTTCAAGATGTCTCCCGGCTAGCTGTTGTGCTGCCCAATTTTTTGTAAACATGTAAGGGGTCTGTTAAATGGTTTTCTGTGTTTGTTATACCTCATATAAGTATAGTTAAGGGATAGATAGAGAAGTTAAACAATATCATATAAAATATTAAATAATCTATAAGTGTTAAGGAGTGTAGACTAGGAGCAATTTCAGGATGGATGACCTAGTGGGAAGTGCATCGCTTATCAAGTTTCTTTAGGAATTTAGTAGGGGGTGTGATAATTCATCAATGTATTTAACATGAATACCATCCACATTACTCATACCATTCAATTACCACACTAAATCACACACATATACTCATTTATGATCAAATTCACTTTCACATCCCTATTTAATCACATATACAACCTAATTACATCCACCTTTCCACCTTGCTATATAAGTTCACTTAATCTACACATTACGAATTCCAACTAAATTTATTCTAAATAAAATTATCTACATACATTTTTATATCTAATTTTCATAATGCTATCCCACATTCATCAATGTAACTAACACCAACATTATTCTAACCTTTCATACCATTCGGCCAAAGCAAAATCTCACACTTCCATATTTATTTCCTATCTATTTCATGTTCCATCTACTACTTTATCATACATATAGCCTAACTATACCATTACACATACAATACACAAATACATATGTATAGTACACATATATACATGTCACATACATACTTGAATTTATGAAAATAATTAAGGTAATGTATAAGTCATTGAATACACTTACTAATGGTCTCTTTGGCTTCCAAATAAGCCCTTAACACCTTGTCTTTCCTCTTCTATTGATTATCTCTAAAAATCACTATAAACATAATAGGTTTTCTATTAGATAAATTCATAGAAATTTCCTATTAAGTCTAAACTCTAAATTAAAGTTAGAATCACTAATTACCTAAGAAATTATCAAACCTTTAAAGTACTCAACTTACCTTTGGCACCTTTCGCCCAATCTGTACACTGGACTCGAACAGAGGATGAATGCACATAAAATGATATCTAGTTCTGTTATCCAAAATCTCTTAAAATTTAAAACTTTTATATAAGAAAACATTTCTTGACTTGGGAATACACTAAGACATTGCAAACCTTTTTGGCACACAAAATGAGGTAAATGTTGGGGTCGTTGTGTTAAAAATTTGGCAACATAATGGCTATACTAGGACACTTTTCCAAAGTTTTACCTATTTAAAAACACTTTTATAAATTCAAACCACACATCTCCCACTCATAGGGGTCTTCCTGACCCTTTAAATCACATCATAATCACAACAAGCCTCAAGCTCTCATAATTAACATTCTCACATGTAATTCATCAATCATCACACACAACATGTAATAAATAGGAAATAAAATCCACAGTTAAAATATTTAATACACAACCCCACTACAGAACACAAATTAGACCCAATCCCTCTGGGATCACAAAAGCACACTAATTGTAACTATTACATTTACATTATAACTACTATTACAAAAAAAATTACAAAAATACCCATACAGGGGTTATCTTCGTATTTCTTGTTTAGAAGCTTTGGCTTTAATCTGCTGCCTTGTTACTTACACTTCACAAATAGGCAATGTGCTAAGCTTTCGCTTAGTGGTGTAATCACTTTAAGTTGTAAAAAGGCAAATTATTGCATGTCATATAGGTTCACAAACTAATTCGGGTTTTAAAGAATCACAACATGCATTTTTCTATGATTTATATATAATACATAATATTTTTAGATTTAGAACCATATTCATGTATATATAGTGTTTTACAAGCATAAATAATGCATTTGATGTCACATTTACCGAGGTATTACTAAAACATCGATTAACCACCATTTAATAGACATAATGCATCACATACATAAGGTCATGATCTTTATGCATTAAATATGCCAAAATCACAATTATCATGTAATAACCATTTTTTAGACCTTAAAGGCATAGTAAATATCATATCGTATCATAATAGTTTATAAAAAGTCATACCGAATCCATATATGGTGAAGAATATTGATATAATAAGTGCCATTATGCACCTCATAACTGTCCATATTAGCATTTTGAGATACATACACATGTAATTACCATAAATAATCATACAAGTGATAATTAACACATTTAAGCATCTCAAGACCAATTTTGGGTCATTTGATCATATTATGTCCATAGTCACATATTAAGCCATTTTATTCATTTAACCAATGCCCATATCTATAAGACAACTAACCAAGATTGGATAATGGAATTACTTAGGCCTGAAGCCTCTTCATATTCAAAGATGCATAACTTAGGCCTAAAGGCTCTCATACCCTGTAGGTAAGTAACTTAGGTTCGAAGGCTCTCATACCAAGTAGGTAAGTAAACTTAGGCCCGAAGGCTCTCATGCCCATTAGCACATAATCAATAACTAGTAGTTCTCATACCCGAAGGTATGCTAGTAGCCGCTACAATCTTAATTGACCAGTGAACCTATCCAAACTAGGTTGTCTAATTATATAGGCATCATTAAACATGCCATTATATGTCAATTTAACCAATTTCATATTTTATATCATTATGTTTCATTAAAATCACCATTAGCCTCAAAGCACTGTTGCACGACCTACACAAGTTCACTTGGCCAACTTAGGCCTAATGATGTCCATTACACTTGTAGGTTTCATTTCTCCAGGTGTAATGGCATCCCTCACAACATCATTTCATAATGTCACATAAAGACACATATATCAGTACAAATATTCATATCATGGCAATTTTCCATATTTGCCTTCATTTTATCATATCATGCCTTATCAGGCATGTATATCGTATACATACCCATTATATGTCAAAAATCCAATTTAAGCATATTATCACATTGCATTCATGCATACACAACATTTCCACAGTGATAAGAACATTCGCATGCACCTTAGCACACTTAATAGTTCAAATAGACATAATGTCGCACATATGTATATCAAGCAAATTCATGGCATTCTAAAACCTATAATATCAATTATACATGTTTCAAATCATAAAAATACCATACGCATGCAATTCTAGACCTAATCACATAATATGGAATTTTTGAGTTTTTACTCATAAAACGCACTTATGGCTTAAACTCGACATACATATAATTCCATCATATGTAATCATACTGAATCATCATATATCATGCAATTATCATGTCTTAAGTCACAAATAATTTTTATAGCATTTATTGGAATTTATAAGAATTTATTTCCATTTAATGCATTTATGATAATTTTCATAATGCATAAATGGATGAATTAATGTTCCAAACCAAAGTGATTACACATACCGATTAAGGTCATACGGGACCCCCGAAGTCAGCGCACACCTTCTCCTTAACTTGAGAGGCTCAGGTTGTCATTTTGCCTATGAATACAAAAAGGTACGAACTTGAATAAATAGTATAAAATAATCTAGAAGTTGGAAAAATATTTCGAGCATAGATACATGCTCTACAACATCCTAGGAACCCATAAAAAATAAAATTTGCGAGAAAAAACCCAAGAGAGAGAAAGTTACTTTTCACCTCAATTTTCTTTTTGATTTTCCTCTCGAAATACTCTATGATTCCAGACAATTTTGATGTCCATGGACTTGTCTTGGAATGCTTGTCGTTTTGGGTGTAACCTTGCACTGTGGGTCCCTTCGAGGAGAGAGAAATCATAAAGAAAGTGAGAGGGAGGGAAGTGGGAGGAAAAATGGAGTATGGAGGAGGAGGATGATGGCTTTGTGTACATATAGGAGGAGAGAAGAAATTCCATTTTTATACTTTTTGAAAAATTAATTTTTCTTTGCTTCAAAAAATTATTTTAACCAATAGAAAAATCAGTTTTCGTTTATTTCTATCCCCCAAATTCCATAAATTCAAGCCCCAAATCCTCTCACAATCTCATGCCCAAATTCTAATAATAACCTAAAAAATTAATATATTTTCTGTCCCAAAAATTGGGTAAAAATAGTTCCCAAACTCAGAAAATTATGATTCCAAAGCCATTGGACTTCTCGGAATATTTGAGTATCAGGTTGTAATATTTTTGGATTATTTTGAGTAACTTTTAATTTATTTACGGTTTAGCTTTGCCTAAGATACTATTCATAGGACACTACTGTAAAATTTTAATTAGCATTTTTAACCATTCAAACGACTTCGGATTGGCTTCAAACTTTGCCCAAAATTCTCTTGTAATTAATACTTCTCATCGGTATGCTTAATGCGACTCAGGTCTCGAAAAGCGCTATTTATCTCGAGAAGTACTATTTATAATAATCAAAATTTTTGAGTCGTTACATTACCAATTTAGGGGTTTGAAACTTTAATCTTTCGCTATCCAAAAATCTCCTCCAAATCACCTCTTTTTGCTTGTTTGCCATCAAATTAAAGCTCTAAAGTGGAATAGATGAATTTTGCATCATTAATTTGGGGTTACAAGTGTGTTTAAGGGTTAGAAAAAAAACACCAAAGGGAGGGGCAACCTAGGTGGTGTTGGCCATAGAGAGGAAAGGGAGAAGATGGAGACTTTATTCCATGTGACATTAGCACATGAAACCACCCTTTTATATTATATTCATTAATGGCCATGATTTGGCCACATGGTAATCCAATGGTTTAGATTAATTCTAGGTTATTTTGATTCTTTAAAATTTAATTCCTTCATTTTAGGCTTCAATAGATCCCTCTCTTGGTGCCAAAAATTAAAAAATCACTTAATTTGCACATCCCTTGAATTTTGTAATTTTTAACTGAGAGAAACCCATTAATTTTGATTAACTTAGATAAATTAATTCTTGTTGTCAAAAAATTCCAATCTCAGTACCATTGACATAGTTATAATTTTTAACCATCAAGTTATGCTATTTTTAGATTTTACTAAGCTTAAATCAAATATTTTATCCTTCAGCTAAAACTAGGTTACTATTCATCAAGACACTGTAATAGAATCTTTAATTGTAATTTTAACCACTTATATAATCTCATTTCCACTCTAAATTTCACCCAAAATTGTTCCATAATATTCCCTTTCATCCTGTTCAATTAGTTTACCCGAGCCTTGAGAAGTACTATTCATGGCTCGATGTCACCATTCACTAAATCCATATCTCGGACTTTATTCTTTTCACACTCTTGTATTCCTCTAATCCTATTTTTACATTTCCACTCTTTTACATATATTCCATATGCCTCTAGACCTTAAACTACCCTTTCCAATTTTGCCCTTGATAATTTAGAAAATGACCGTTACGTCCCTTATCCAATTTTCACTCAATTATTTATACCAATCGACTCTACTCAGTCTATAAATATATTTTGTTTCCATGATTTCCTTAAATTTCCATTCTATGCTTAGAAAAAAGGACCAAAAATTTAGGGCGTGACAATGTGACACCATATCATTTATCTTTATAAGTTTACATCATATATTCCACTGTAATAATTCTTATGTAGCATATATATAGCGATTCATATCAAGACTTCATGTCATGTATTATGTAGTAAAATATAAGCTTATCATCATAACATCCATCTAAATATAGCCTTAATTCATCATAATACATGACATACCTTCAAGATACTTTGTGCTTCAAGGCTATAGATCTCATATTAATAAATCAATGCTAATTGTTTTATTAACTCAATAATGTCCTTTCATGTGTCATTTATTCATCAATTGTGTAAATCCATTTAAGCATTTCATATTTGCCATTCATACCATGAGATTAATTGTAATTCAATAATATGACATTGAATGAATCATTCATTATGCTTTTCATACGTATTTCTAATCACCTCATTTATATGTTCATACATGTTGTATAATGAGGTTCAACAAAAGCTATTAAGCTTTTGCTTACCTTTTTTGGTGTACAAAGCATATTATAGTTATATCACTTTAGACTAAGCTTCTTACTTAACCTATTTATATATAATCATTTATTCACTTGAAATCCAAGTTTAAATGTGCTAAAATATATTCAAAAAACTTACACTCAAAAATCCCATATTTGTGATTAGTGACTTTTATGATATGATCAGGATTTTCTTATTGATCAAAGGTTTATGACATAAACAAGTTATGGGTGCAAGTTGGTGTGAATATAGGGATGTTTAGATGTATAACGAGTGATAACAAATAAGATCATGAATAGTGAATCACAATGTCTTGAATAGTGAACCCTAGTATGGAAATTCTAATAAAGAGTTTATGTGTTAAATAGTTTATGGATGCAATTGGATAAGAAATGAGAACATTCAAAGCGTGTACTTAAAGAGTACCTCCCGAGGGTGAATAGTACTTCCTAGAACTCGACTTATACTAATGTTATAGAATGGTAGAATTAATTATAAGAAATTTTTAGGTAAAGTTTGGAAAGGAAATAAGGTCATTAAGAAGGTCAAAAACAAAAGTTAATTTTTTTATGGTAGTTTACTGTGAAGACAAAGTTAAAGCTACATTGTAAAATAATTTTCATTTTACTTATATAGACCCTAAAATTCCATATCTCGAGGCTCAAATACTATAAAGAATATGATGGAAAGGGAATTGGAAATTTTGAACATTAGGAAGTATTTTATAAAAATTGAGTAATGATAAAAGTATCATTTTTAATTGGATTTTCTTGGTTTTTGAACATGGGTTAATAAAGTCTTTTAGGGCATGGATTAAGTAATTTTATGGAATTTAAATAGATGTTAATTAAGGTGAAATAATGGTTAAAAGAAAGGATGAAAGAGGGATTAAATAGTGGCCATTATATCAAGTGAAGGAAAAATCTAGACCTTTAAACTTGATGGTTATAAAAAAGGGATGAATGGCTTTATAAATGAGTTAACCCTTGAATAGTAGCCATTTTTCTCCTTCATTTGGCTGATGGTTTCTTCCTCTCATAAACCACTATTTTTTTTCTCTTCTTCTCTCACTCCCACAGCTCAACCATATATCTAAACACCCCTTCTTATCCTTCATATGCCTTTAATTATAAGAAATGCATGATTTATTGGTGGATTTTTGAGAAAGGGAGCTTGGGTAAATAGTAACCTCTTTTTCATAGGGTAAATTTTTGTGAAGTTTATTACTTTTCTAAGGTTTTTTAGATGCCCAAGAACATATTTATTAAGTTGGCTTTAAGTTTTTATGCTTATACAGATGTATATGAATTTTTGAATGTGAGCTTATAATATGTTTGTAGAGAAAGTGGCACAATTGAAGGAGGATTGCAAAGAGAAGGTTTAAAGTGGCTATGATGGTGTAATTGAACCCTAATGGTATGTGTAATCAATGTTGCATATGATGTGTGTGAAAACCCTAATTGTGTATATATATGTAGTGTATCTAAATTATGGTAATTGATGAATTTTGTTGATGTATGCTTAGTATATGTGTTATGATGTGGTATGTGTGCAAAATTGAGTGAGTATGTTGTGAGATTGTTAAAATGGAGTGGGTGTCTTGAGTTAGTAGAATGGCCTAAGTAATGGCATAATGATGTTTTGAAGTTTGTTGGTCTATGTTATATGTTATTATGTTATAATGGGAAATAGTTAGTGTAAAGAGGTTAAAAGGATGCATGAACTTGAGTTAGGCTTGAATTAATATGATAGGTTAATTAGATGTTATGTTATGGCCTAAAGTTGCATTATTATGCTTGAGTGGCATTATATGTGATTATAATGTGAATAGTGATAATGATTGTGATAATGTTATAAATGAGTATGTAATTAATAAATATGTGTAAGTTAGACATAGAGAAATTTAAGAATGTTAAATGAAGGTAATATGTGGCAAATTTTATATGAGGCATAGAACATAAAGGAATGACTTTAAAATATGGTCAAAATATGTTTTAAAGGGAGAGTGACTTGTGACACATTATGTAATATTAGTATGTGGAAGTTTGGTAATGTATAGATTATAGAATAGTGTTAGCCGAATAGTCCATAGGGGATAAAATCATAGTTTTAATGTGTTTTAAATAATGAATTGTGCTATATGGAATTAAGTTAGGTATGAAATTAGTTATGTAAGTAATATACATTAGATATGGAAGCGTATGTAGAATGTGTGTAATAATATTTAAGCGTGTGTAATGGAAATTTGTTAGTGTGTATATGGAATAAAGTGTGAATGTAAGGTAGTTACATGTTTTTCAAGAATTTTATTATAATTTAAAATGATATGGATAGATGTATGAAGGCATGAAATGGTATGTTATGAAATGTGTAAGTGTGCTTATAGAAATGCATGTGAGAGTTAATGTTAATTATGGTTATAACTAAGTTTAATTAAAGGACTTAATTATGTATACCTAAATTAGTGAGGTGAAATGAATAGCAATTAATATTGGCTGAAGCTTAAAGAAATATAAATGGACTTTAAAGAAGTTAATTATGCATGTAAATGGTTTTAATATCGCTGTAGAGATTATGATATTTTTACCGGGCATGAGAGTGGTTAGTGGAGTCACCACCTAGCCTCTACATCAAGACCTCTGATCTTCTATACTAGAAAGGTTCAAAATTTAGATCTTATTTATGCCCCAATAATATGCCTTCCATTTTATATTATAGTGTTTATCAGTCCCTTATCAAGCAAGTATGCATTATATTTAAGAATCCATATCACCTTTATATGTATAAGAATAAATTGCAGTATTTAAAGCATACAACCAGGTATATTGTACATCCAAAAATTGGGTCATTCATTTAGTTATGATGTGACTTGACAATTACCCATAATTCTATAGGAATTGGCAGTAATTGCCCAATTCCTATCTCTAAAAGATTGGCCTTTATTAAAATATATTTTTAATATGACTTTTGATTAAGAAAAAAAATATATTTTATTAAGAAAACACTAATTAATTATGTAAAAATTCATTTAATATGAAAGTTGAACAATTGGTGTGTAAAGCAAGTTATTTAACTAATTATTACAACCCAAAATAAATAATAAGTACAAAACTAAAAGAAATAAAGTAAAGCACTTAAATGGTCCCGTCTATACGTCAATTAGTCCGTACAGACTCTATATGGCTCTAGATAATATCCGTGTAGACTACTACTTATAGCAGATATTATGTCTGTCTAGACCTTCATTCCAATGAGAAAAGTAACTTGTGTACAACACAAAAGAAGAGGTTTAATGATACTAGATCAGGGATTCATATAAAATCATAAAGAAGATAAGAAACATATACATGTTAAAATTAGAAATCAAAGAAGGTGTCTGTGCGAACTACATTCCTCAAAAGAGGGAGTTTGTGCAGAGTTACATACAGAATATACTAGAATAAGATAAGTTCATCCGTATAGACTACGTTCCTCATGAGAGGGAGTCCATGTGGACTATACAATAATTTTGACATATTAACAAAATGTATTTTTAGAGAATGAGATAATTATACAACATGCTAATATCATAGATCAACATCAACATGGTAAAACAAGATACATTAAAGCATGATATATAAGACACTATTACTAAATATAAGTCCAGGCAGATAACATATCATACACATGTCAAGAAAGTAAGTCTATGTGAACTTCATCATATTTACAAATAAGTTCATACAGTTAAGGCAAAAACAACAGAATGAATATGAAGTAATGGCAACTAATTGTACACTATGAAATAACTTAAAATCATAACCTAATCCTATGATCAAAGTGGGGATTACATAGAATCACCTCACTTGTGATTAGTCCTTGGAGGTCATAGGTCCATGAAAACAATATCAATTATATACAGAAGAGACCTTAGATATTATCTTGTGAATAAATGCTTCAAGCAATAGCACAAAGGTGTAGGAGTCTAGAAAGAATTATTTTAAATGAGGCTAATAGGACTAGTAGAGCGATTCCTCTTTGGAGTCCTTTTTTAGACTCATGGATGGGTCTATTTGTTGTTATGAATTTGATTCTCAGCCTCCCCTTTTCTCATACATAAGAAAGGTATTTATAGGTTTAGGTTAAAGAGTTTCCCATTTAAAGGAGACAGAATCCTAATAAGAATAGGATTCATAGTCCAAATAGGAAAAATCCCACTTTTGAAAGACTTTACATTAGTAAGTTCATGTAGACCTAGGTTGTATGCTTTCCTACCAGTCTATGAGCTTTGGGCCAGGTTTAAGTTAGTTTGTATAGACATAAACTTAGACCTTTATCCGGGTGGACCATGGGCTATGGCTTGATAAAGCTGATTGGGCTAGTACATACTTAGGTGGAGTTTATCTATGTAGACCCTAAAATAAGTTTGTGCAGACTTATTTCCTAAGGGCTTATGCCATTGCTTAAGAGCCTGTCTTTGGTGATTATTATAGGCTAAAAGGTGAGGTGTCTACAGTTGCCCCCATTTTAGTGTGTGTTGTGAAATGCCAAAACAATAGTGCATACCAAAGTACATAAGTAAGAAGTACTTACCTGATGTGAAGCTATATTGAATATGGATGATTGCCTTGAAATCATTACAAAAGTTTGCTTCTTCCCTCTAAATATAGATACCTAAGGTTGTTTAACCGATGAGGTTTAACCAGATGGAAGATGTTTTGATCACACGAAAGGTTGTTTGATTGATAAGGTTTAACTAGGTTTTGAGAGAAATTTTGATTACACCTAAGTTTGTTTAACTAACAAGGTTTGACTAGATGAAAGAATATTTTGGATTGGCTTATTGGGCTGAATCAAAAAGAATTATGGATTGGCTTGTTAGGTTGAACCTGAAGGAATTGTGAAGTTAAACTTGACAATATTGGATTGAACACGGAGTTGAATCCTAGAAAATTGGTTTGGACATAGAGTTAAATCTAAGAGAATTTAAGTCCTACAAAAGCGAATATGATAGGAATTAATATTAGTTTGATATAGCAAATTTTGTGATACATACCTGGCTTTTAATGTATCATTGAGCAAATCTGTGAAGATCATATGTTTGTGGGTGAATTAAGTCCATACGAATAGAAGTAAAATAAGTCCGTGTAGATGTGATCGTAGTAAGTCTATATGGATAGTGCTTGAAATAATTCCATGTGGATGATGATTAAATGAAGTCTATGCAAAATTAGTACAGTAGGTCTGTGCAAACTTTTTGTCTTTCTTTCTTCTCTTCTTTATTTTCATTCTTATGTTTTTTCTATTTCTCTCAAAAACATAGTTTGATGGCAACTCACCCTTTAGTGACTCTCCCTCAACTTCATTTAGTGAAACCGCATCATGGGAAGAACCTTTGATGACTTTTCTTTTTTTGGCGAGTGCAAAATATCCTTTTTCATCTCTTCCACCAGTAGAGGACATCTCTATGCCAATTTCAAAGGGTTTTATGCCCTCTATGGCTATCAATTGCCCCCAGAGCATTGCTCTGATGAACGGCATCTCCCTTGGTGACCCAACTCATATTTTGGTAGATTTGCCCCACCATGCTTGCTTAGAAGTATGCCCCAGGTACATTTTCTTACCTCTATTTGCCCTATTGTGATTTGGCTACCTTTTCTCTATGTTTTCACATCATTTGGCATCTTTGGTTTGATAGGTCTATGTAGACTTAGTTTGCTAAGGGCAAACTTGGTCTGTGTGGGCTTGGTCTTAACTTTACTAGTTCCAATATTGTTAGCATAGGAGATGGGCCACAATAAGTCCACATAGACTACAAATATCTAGAATACACAAACATGTAACAAGTCTGCATGAACAACATACATAAGCAAAATAAGTCCACACAAACTTCTTAATCTACCACATGCTAACTATATTGGAACTAGTAAAGTTAAGAAGTTTGTGTGGACTTATGTTTGCTTGTATATGTTGTTCATGCATACTTGTTGCATGTTTGTGTATTCTAGATATTTGTAGTCTATGTGGACTTATTAAGGCCCATCTGCTTGTTGTCCGTGTGGACTTCCTTATTAAATTCTTAGTCTGTACGGATGTTTGTCTTAATCATATGTGTTTACTTTTTTGTAGACATGTTTTAAATGTGGGGGTGCCCTATTTGAACCCTAATAATGGTACTTTGCGATGCCTATCCCAATTAAAAATAGGGTAAGAGTGATATGATTTTAGACATTCTTAGATCACTTGGTTGGCGAAGATTTTTGTCAAGATTGCAAGCTCTTAGAGCTTTTTTGGATAGGTGGATGGACACGATGCATATATTCCACCTATCATTTAGAGAATTAGACATAACGCCCTTCGACTAGGCTTTCATTATTGTAGTGCCATGACAGGGCGAGCCATTGCTTTTGATGCTTACTACTACTACCCCTCGCTTTGACTATTGGAGGTAAGAGAGTTATTGGGTTTTATCCCTCAAGATCGCTCTGGGAGCATCCAATGCATAGACTTGCATAAGAGGTGGATGGATGTAAGTCCATTTGATCAGTCTGAGGTGGATCAGTACGTGTGATGCTTATTGGGTATAACATTATTTGCCAACACCAATGGCAATGTGAGTTGGAGCTTCCTTCCTATCTTAAAGCAGGTTGAGAACATTGGCTCTTAAAACTAGTGCTATTCCTCTCTTGGCTGGGTTTTTTAAAGCTTAGACATGGCTGTTCACACTAAAAAAAGCCATTAATTTGTATAGGGCTTCATGTCAGGTGTTTTGGTAAGTAATTTGTTTTGATCCTTTTTCGCTTCATGTGGTCTTTTACAATTTTAATCTTATGCCTTTGCTTTTATAGGTTTAGGTGTACGAGCTGTATTTATTGCCTCGACCTTATGAGCTAGACATCTCTCGTCCATACCTAGTGATGGAAAGATGGCGTTAACCATCTTCGGGACCTTGGTATGTATCTTCTCTGATGTAACATCACCAGTATCTTAGTTTTAGGACTTGGTCTAATGTAAGTATTTCCTGCATATGAAAAGTTATTTTAGTAATTTAGGTGATTATAA
This sequence comes from Hura crepitans, assembly GCA_948208565.1. Taxonomy (NCBI): domain Eukaryota; kingdom Viridiplantae; phylum Streptophyta; class Magnoliopsida; order Malpighiales; family Euphorbiaceae; genus Hura; species Hura crepitans. Next base: position 2,750 of record CANXYI011229939.1, on the reverse strand, counting down.
CTAACACTTACCTTTGTAGATTGACTTGGCATGATGGTTTTTTCTGCTTGAATATATGCTTAATTTTTTACATTATGCTTGAGAATTATCTTCTCATAGAATGTTACTGACCACTCTAAAGGCTTACCCATGGTTTTTGGGAGAGAGAGTAATAAGTTGGCATATAGGGCTTGATGTACATCATGTCCCTTAGAGTCCTCTTGATTTGATATTATTCGAGAGCTATATTGATGATCTAGAGTTTGTACGAGACATAACTATTGGTATCCCAGGGAGCACATTGGTGGAGAAAGATAGAGAGAGTTACCTTTCTTAGACATCTACTCCCCTACTGTTTGGAGTTCCTTGTACCTCAGGACCTTTTCCTCCTTAGGTAAATCGCTTGGTCTTTTACTTATTATTTTTGAAAACATCTTTTAATTGTGTATTATGTTACATTCTACCATTACCTCTGAGGTTGGACCTTTTTTTGTAAGACAAAGGGTGAGGACTATTCTTAGTTCTCTTGGATCTCAATTTTTACCTCCTCCTGCTCGTATTGCTAGAAGTGGAGTTTCTAGTCCGCCTGTTGGTCAGTTATCACTACCTGATGAAGTAGTGGGCACATTGACTGACATACCGGAGCTGAGGTAAATGTGATATAGTGTGGATAGAGTGTAACACCCTTATCAGATCCTTTAAGAATACTGATAATAGGTGCACTTACAATCTTGACTCAATCCTGTTACATCCTTCATATATCAACATCTTATGGGCCTCAGGCCCCATATTCAGTTCAATATAACATTAAGTCAACTAATCACACCAGTTTTTTAATTATTTATGCAAAGGCTGTTCATACAAATTTATAATTTAAATAGATTACAAAACCACAACAGCTTCTAAGTATGCTGGACACATAACTTACAGCTATTACATGAGTGCTATTACATAGAGTAAATCAAATAAAAATCATCTCCCTTACTGACTCTATTACTACACTGTATCCATCTCAAGGCATCTTTGCTATTCCTACTTACCTGTGCACTAAAACATTGGTATGCTAAGTATAAAACTCAGTGGTGAATTTAATCAATAAAAAGTATGTCTCACCTATTACACACATAATGTTAGTGTATACATATTATGAGTTCCTACATATTAAGGTCAAATAAAAATTTATCTTCCTTTGCATTTAATTATATATTATTATAATCTTTTAGCAGTTTAATTAGCTCTAGGTCACCACACTAATTTTATCAAGTGGTTTAGATAGCTATTTAACCCTTATATTAAGATTAATGGAAACACAGCCTCTAGTAAAATTATGCACATTATATACTCTTCTCATAATGTATTTCCTATGTAGTAATCGTAGTCAATTAATTACTGTAGTTCACTCACATTTCTCTTTAATTTAATTGGGAACGTCATATTCATTCAACTAATTAATCAATTAGAAGTAATAATATTTAAGTTTAGAATTAGGCCCAACTAGGTAGACTACACTTTAATACACTAGACCTAGAGGGAATAACTAGTGTAGTGGTCCCCATTTTGGACCTCTGCTACTGCACCGGCCTGTGTGCCATAATGGAGATTAGTCGTAGCCTTCCTAGACATAAGTACTGTGTGGCATAATGGAGATCAGCACGTAGGCCTCCCTGTAGACACTAGATTTTTGGGGCTCCTAGGTTCAGTTTGCCTAATGATGATGAAGAGGACAAAAATCTTAAAAAATGGATTTTTTACGTCCGAACTGAAGATCTCAAAACTTTTTCCTTAAAAAAAAGACCGTTTTAGAAGAGAAAATAGTCATTTTGGAGAAGAATGGGCCGTTTCCATGAAAGGAACAGCTGTTTTGGGCCTAAAATAGCCAAAATAGCCGTTTTGGCCGAAAACGAGCCATTTCTATATAGAAAATGCCCGTTTTGGGCCTAGAACGGCCAAAATGGTTGTTTTGGCTATTTTCACCCAAAATAGCTGTTTGGCTTGCAAAAACGGCCGTTTTGACCATTTTAAGCCGAAATTAGCTATTTTTTACCTTGAGAAATGTGTATAAATACCAAATGGATTTTTCCTTTCTAAGGTTGGTCATTTTAAAGAGAGAGAAAATACACAAAAAAGGCAAAAAACACTCTTTCTACACCATTTCTTTGGATTTTTTTAAAGATTCAAGTACCGTTTTCAATCTGATCGAGATCTTTCTGAAGGAAAATATAGTCGGTGTGTCAACTAACCCATTTTTCTACGATTTTTTCATTTTTTCTTTCCATTTTATCTATCTACCAGTTAGATGTGATAATTTATTTGTGCCATATTTTTTACATTTTAATTTTTTTGTGACTGTCTATTTTTATTTTATTTTTGTCTATCCTTCTATTTTTGCTTTGCGTACAAAAATATTATTGTTGTCATTTTTGCTGTTTTTATTTTTCTTTTTGCATTATCCATCTACTAGTTAGATGTGATAATTTATTTGGGCAATATTTTTTATTTTTTTGTGATTGTCTATTTTTATTTTATTTTTGTCTATCCTTCTATTTTTGCTTCACATACAAAAATATTATTTTTGTCGTTTTTGTTGTTTTTATTCTTCTTTTTGCATTATCCATCTACTAGATAGATATGATAATTTAGTTGTGTAATATTTTATATTTTTGCAACTGTTCATTTTTTATTTAATTTCTATCTATTTATTTTTGCCTCCCATACTAATATATTATTTTCATTGTTGTGATGCGAGTTATTTAATTATTTGGGATCTGAGT
>CANXYI011229763.1:0-15720 GCA_948208565.1 Hura crepitans | reverse complement strand
GCAATTAAATATCTAAGAAAGTCATAAAAGTTAAAAAAATGCATAATTAAGAAATTATAATTCAATAAATTGAATTATATTAAGAATGTGGTAATGGAGGGAAATAGGAAACACATGCATAGGTATAAATGAATAAGGAATTAATGAAATAATTATAGTACTAATAAAGAGGTAATAATATGAATTAAAAAATTATATTTAAGACATTGAGTCAAAATAAGGTTTATGAAATTAATGAACAAGAACTAAAGAATAATTTATTTATAAAAAAAAGAAAGAATTAAGGTCATTGGAAATATGTTAAGGATTTATATATGAAATAATAGAAAGTAAGTTGATAATATATACTTAAGAAAAATGTAATGATATACTGCAAAAGGGTAATTTAAGGAAATTTATTTAAAAGACTTATAGGTAATTAAGTGAACAAAGAAACTTTAACTCATGGAATTTAAGTAGCAAGATATAATAATGATGTAAGTGACAAAAAATATGGCTACGAGCAGAACTAGAGCATTAATATATTTAAAAAGGATTGAGAGAAAAAGTATGCTACAATGATAAATTACGAAAGTTATATTTATATACTCATATGAATGAAATATGATGCTAATGTTTATTATGAATATGATTCAATTTCTTGTGATGTTGAAATGGCACAAAGATGAATGAAAAACAAAATGCAATGAGAATTAAGAATAGACCATATGAGTTGGACAACCTACTGGATAGGTCAACTAGTCAACCAGAGAGTTAGCAGCTGCTAGTGGCTTTGGTTTGTAAGGATCATTGCCTATTGTATGATGGGTGTAGCCATTGAGGTTCTAGATATGAACTCTACACACCTTGGGATATTGGGAGGTCCTTGAGGATTGATTCTTACTATCCCATCTGATACTCAAGATATTGGAAGGTTCGTAAGAGCTGATCTTTACTATCCTATCTGATACTTAGGATATTGGAAGGTTTATGAGAGTTGATCCCTACTATCGTGATATTGGGAAGTCCATGAGAACTGTCCCTGCATTTTCGATATTGGGAAGCTTAAGAGAACTATCCCTAGTATTAAATAAGCTTAGGTAGGTGTAGCTACCGAGGTCTATAATATGGGCCACTACATAAGTTCATATCCCAATATCCAGTGTTGAGAGTCGGTCTACCAAAAATAGGCTGAATAAAGAAATAATGAGATTAAAAATGATTAATATACAAGAAATGATTTCATAGAATTTAAATTAGATGTTATGAAAAAGTATTAAAATTATTTATAAAGGATAAATGATATGATCAATATCATAGTCATATATTTCTACGAATGCTATGTATCTAAGAATGGCATGGGCTTATCAGATACAGATTAAAGATGGAATTGAATAATTAAATATTAAAACACTAAAAGAGTGTGGATAAATAGGTCTTAAAGAATTTAATCAATATAAGGGGAAATAAAGGAAGGAAAATAGAAATTTTGGGTAAAATAAAGAAGGTTTTTAAACATATATGTGTATATATATGTTAAGGAAGTATTCAAATAAACTATATTGCATGAAAAATATGTTGAGTTTCATATGCTATACAATTTTTAATGTAGCATGAGAGGTAATAAAGATCAAAATTTCCATGTAAAGGATATTTTAGGATAAAGTAAAAGACTAAAAACATATATACTTATAAAATATTATGTCTGACAAAAGGTAAAGGAATATGGTAAGATCTAAATAGAATCTTTCATATATCTAATAATTATAAATAATAAGATGAGGTGAAATTAAAAAGGAACTTATATAAGAATAATGATAATCCTCTGATGTATTATTATGCACACTTATGGAAAGGCATAAACAAGATGGAAGAAATGATAAAGATTAATACAAGAATTAGAGATGCATAATTCAAGGACATAAGGAATACATGTTCCATACTATTAGAATACACTACTGAGTGATTATGCTCAGTGCATTAGCTTTCTTGCTAATGCATAGGTAACAGGTTGAGCTAGTACGCATAATGGATCGAGTCCTAGCATTGGTTAAAGCAGAAAGATTAAAGGCACAAGTAAGAAGAGTCCACCACAAACATCATTCGCATGTGTACTTGCATTTTGATTAAAAAAATGTTATTTAGAATTACATGTGTATGTTTAGTGTATCAGAGTCATTACATATATACTACTGAACATGGATAAATGGAATATAACATTATATTGATTTAATTCTAGTAATAATTGGTAAATAATAGTTATAATGACTAATTATTAAACATTAATACTAATAATATTAATGTTTTACTACATGCATGTTGTTTGAATATGATATATGTATGTCATATATGATGCAAGGTTTCAATGGTTACATACACACACACACACACGCACACACACACACAACATATATATATATATATATATATATATATATTGATAAAATGATTATATTGAGTTGATTAACAGTGTATGCCTATAGGATAAACAAAAATGATAATCAAATTAGACACGTAGCATCTTATATCTAAATCGATTTAGCAGTTGGATATAAAGATATTACATAAAGAGTTAGTAGATGTCTCTGGGCATGAAGTGTTTAGATCTTTGCCTCAATCGAATCCATCCTAGTAGTGAGCTCCCGAAGAGTATCATCGATCTTTGTGCTCAGGTTCGTATGTATGAGCTGGAGTTACTCCATAATCTAAGTTTCCATGCCCCATAGCAAGTCTTTATATAAAGTCATTAGAGGTGTTGATGAAGAGGGTCCTGCCTCATTGGTCCTCTACCTCCATGTAGGTAGACTAATGGGTGAACCCTCACCCAGCAACTCCGTTAAATCCACTATGAATCGAGCATCCTTTGAATCTAGGCCTATTAGCTATTGTCCTGCTCACTCGTTAAGCTTTATTGTTATGAATAACCTGTGTCCAATTGGTAACTAAGGATCATTCTTCATGATCCTTATAGTGATACATGTGTCACAGTTGACCTGGTACTGCTACTAAAGTGCTCCTCTCATATGTTACTCCTAAATGTTTAGACTAACTAGGAGTGCTTTAATAACAATTCCTATAATGATGCCTTTACTAGGAGACTTGTTAGCCTGATAAAAGTGCTCCATAATGGTTAATGTAGGATTAAATTGAATGTTATGCTTTATGGCCCAAAGTTCATAGACTTTCGTCTTGGTTCACCTGATTAGTATTATTGATGTGCCACAGGTAAGAGACTACTAATAAGTGGTGGAGGTAGTGGTGGATTAAATCTTGGATGGATAAAGCTTTAAATCGATTGGCATGATAGAATGTGCCAGTTCGACCAAAGAAATTCCAGTGCTTATTTAGGCTTTTCGAGATTTCTAAGACTCTATTGGTCAGTAAGTGCAGTAGCTCTATGAGCTAGAGGAGGGATAGCTAATATCTTGCCCCTAGCACTGTGAATAAGATCGTTGTAGTGTCACTAAGATGGGCATGGCAATACTGAAGCGTGCACAAAAACTATAAGGCAACTTTGGGGTATATGGCGTATCTCTAAAAGTAGAACTTGCGCCATCCAACCTGTGTAAGGAGCTAATCAACTCGGTCGATGATGCCAAGGTCCCTCATTATGTTGGTGCATAAGTAGCAGCTCTTGATGAGTGTAATAGTGGAGAGGCAATGAAAGCGCTCAGTTTTTTCATGGTTGAGCTAGTTAAGTGCTGCCATGTGCCCGAGCATGGGCTAATGATGTGGGCGGCTTTGTTGGCATCTAAGTGGCATGGTGCAATATGTAAGGTGTCAAGGAATATGAAGAAATGAATGTTAAAGTATGTAAGTTAGTTATAAGAAAAGAAATGAAAAAAATGAAGTTTTATTAGTTATAAGAAAAGAAATGAAAAAAATGAAGTTTTTATAAAAAAATTGGGCAAAATAGCAATTATAAAGATGGTAAAATGGCCATTTTTCAAGCTAAAATGGCCAATTTTAAACCATTGAACATGGTCTTTTTGCTTTAATATGAAATGGTCATTTTTCTTTAATATGAAATGACCATTTTGACTTTAATAAAAATGGCTATTTAGGCCTTCATCACAACAAACAACCGTTTCAAAAATGGCCGCTTAGCCTTCTTGCTTATAAATGCCATATGCATGCATAAATCCTCATGTCACTTAGGTTTTCTAAACTTTTTGCTTTAATGGGTGATGAATTTCTTTAAAAATTCCATAAAATTCTTAATCTCCCCTCTACCTGGGCAAATCTTGTTTTGGCTCCTTTTAATGGCTTGAAATTTATTCAATAGGTTTGACTTGATCTACCTTTTTTGAGGGCTATGACTCATTTCTATGACCTATAATTTCACATTTTTTGATTCTTACATCAAGAGTTATGTCCTTTATTTGAAGAATTTGCTGCAATACTAGGGGTTTCTTATTCATTCGATGCTTTACCTTGGTACCTAAAGTGAGTTACCTACTATCCATATAAGGTGGTCAAGATATTAAGGAAACTGCCATCAATGGCTATTAGATAAGTTCCCAAGAGGGAGCCTATTACTCTAGATTCTTTGTTGGCTTACCCTAACAGTCATACAGATATCCCACCTCTATGTGCTGGTGCTTGCTTATTCATTTTTTTTGCCAAATATCTAACTATTACTTCTAAAGGCCATTTTGAGAATTAGTGATTATTCAATGTGATAAATGACATTAAAAGAGGCCTAAAATAGTTTCCTCTAATTCTCAGTGAGACTATCATAGGCTTGGATAGAGTATAGTTTAGTAGTGCCAATTTTTTTTGTAGGAGCCTTCTTCTTCTTTAGGTATTAAGTAACACACATTTTTTTAAGAATAAATCGCCCTTAATGGGTTTTTGTCTTATTCTTTAGTCTGCCTTTTATTTAGAAACCCTTTTAGGTTTTCATTCTTAACATATTTTTTAAGGATAAACTGCCCTTAATAGGTTTTCACCCTATCCTCAACTTAGCTTTTGCTTAGGAAGCCCTTTTAGGTTTGTATTCCTAACGGCTTTTTTTTTTTTCACAAATCTGGCTATAAGAGAAGCTTTATTTGTTAAACGATCCTTCCTCTTGGGTTTTTGGTTTTTATAGCCTAAAGCATTTATTGCCTCATGCAATTTTGTATCGCTTTTCATATGTTGAGCAGTGGGTCCTTTGGTTGGGTGCTATATTGATGATAATATAAATTTTAGGAACCTATGGATTCCCTTACAGTATGTGTAACAAAGTTACATCTTAGGCTGTGTTCCCTTAGTCAGTTTGCACAAAGTCACATTTTGCATTCCTGATCACTGCGTGAGGTAGTTAGGTGAAACCTAAGGCATTGTTACTTGTCCATTATCTTTCAGAGGGAGAGATTTGTCTACCACTTTTGCTATTAGATATCATAATTTATTGAAGCAATTACCCTTTAAGGTCAACAATCCTCCTAAAGTTGCTTGTAATTTTCAGACTTCTTATGTATACAAAGAATGGGTGACTAGCTCTTCTAGAGACAACTGATCCCGTTGGTTGAAAATGCAAGATGAAAGTAGTAACAAGAGATAGAAGATACGAAAATACAGTCTTTTATTGCTTCTGTGAACTTGAATACAAAATAATGTAATTTGAATAAAAATATCTCTATTTTTATAGTCCATAAGATGTTCAATCGAGCTTATTAGAATGGTCTTATTTACTTGCATCATATTGGCATTTTATGATAATCACAATATGACATTAATGCAATAACATATATCCTTATTTAATTAAAGAAAATTTTAATTACGTCTTAAACTCATGTCATCAATTAGCCCTCATGGGTTTTCTTGATTAACTATTTTCTCTCAACCTTTAATTGTTGCATATGATCCCTTTTTTAGTTTTCACCCTATCGGGGTGCCCACTTTTAGCAAGGCCACCTTTTTTTTTATTTTCAGCCTATAGGGCTATTTTTCTCTTCTTTTTCTATTTTATTTGTCTTTATCCATATAACCATTTTAACCTATCCATGTTCATAGGCTCTTTGAAGTTATTTCCATCATAATCTATAAGGATTGCAACACCTCTTAGAAACAATTGCTTAAGGATGAATGGTCTTTCCTAATTCAATTTGAACTTTCCCCTTGAATCAGTTAAACCTGGTCTCATATGTTTGAGGACTAATCCTCCTTCTTTTAACTTGTAATTTTTCACCCTTCTACAAAAAGCTTGTGCCATTTTTTTTCTAGTGAACTTAATTGTGATAATTAGCCTTTAAGTGCTCCTTATCTAATAATTTCAATTATTAAAACCTTTGCTCAGCCTAGGCTACTTTAGGAATCTCTACTTCTAAAACCACCCTTAATAACTGGAGTTTAACTTCTATAGGGAGTACTACATTTATACCATACAACAAGGAAAATAGAGTAGCACTTGTTGAAGTCTAAATAGTTATCCTATAACTATAAAGAGCAAGTAAAAGTCTATTAGCCCAATCTTTATAAGTTATAACTATCTTAGCTATGATCTTTTTGACATTCTTATTTGCTACTTTAGCTGCCCAATTGGCTTGTGGTATGTAAGGAGAGGACTTATGATGCTATATCTTATATTTTTGCAATAGTGCCTTTGTTTCAGCCTAAAATTGGATATTGTTATCTAAAATTATATGGTGTGGGACCACATATCTACAAATCAGATTTTTCTTTATGAAATTAGCCATTTTTTTGACTTTTAATTTCTTAAAAGATTTTATTTCAACCTATGTAGAGAAATGATCAATGGCTATCATAATGAATTGATGCCCATTTGAGGTTATGGGATGTATTTCTTTGATTATGTCTATTCCCCAAGTCACAAATAGCCAAGGAGATGATAGATTGTGTAACTATGACATAGGCATATGTCTTAAATCCCTATACTACTGATACTTATGGCATTTTTATACATATTATGAGCAAGCATGGTCCATAGTAAGCCAAAAAAATCCTTTGTGCATGATCTTTTTTGCTAACTCTAAACCATTCATGTGTATGCCACAAGAACCCAAATATATCTCTTCCATAATCCTTTCTGCTTCTTTCTCATCCAAATAATGAAGCTAAAGACCATCTAATCACCTTTTGTATAAGACCCCATCTATACTAATGAATTGAGTTGATAGCTTTTTCAACACTTTTTTTTATCCTTAGTCGTAGTTTCTTCATGAAATTCCCTATTCTTTAGGTAGTTTTGGATATCATAAATCCATGGTTTACCTCCTTCCTATTCTATTCATATTATTTATTTTATCTTATAGCAAGGCTTCTTTGAACTGGAAATAAGGGCCAATTTCATTGCTACTCCTACTAGATTATCCCACATGGAAACTAAGGTGGCTAAAGTATCTAGTAACTAGTTCTCGTCTCTTGGAACACGGTGAAAAGTGTAAACTTCAAATTGTCTACTCATAGATCTTAAATATTCTATAGAAGGAATCAATTTCTCTTTTCAAATAATCCATTCCTCATTGGTGTGATACACTACTAGAGATAAGTCTCTAAATACCTCAACTGTCTTTGTACCTAGAGCTAATAATGCTTCATTCTGTAAATGCAAGCTTCATATTCTACCATATTTTTTGTGACTTTATACCTTAACTTTTTGGCTAGTGGCAATTTTTCATCTTTGGGAGTAATTAGAATAAACTTACACCTACTCCTTTATTGTTTACTGCTCTGTCAAAGTATATTTGCCACCTTTGGACTAAAATCGGGGCTAGATTCTCATTTAGAAATTTAAACTCCATTAATTCACCTTCTAGTAGATAGTTTACCAGGAACTTTGCTACTACACGCCCTTTTATGGTCTTCCGTGTCATATATTGGATGTCAAACTCTTAGAGTAAAAGAAGCCACTTACTCATTCTTTTCACCAAAAATGGCATTGTTTGAAGATATCTTAAAGGTTTGTATTTTGACATTACCTATACTGTATATGATTAGAAATAATGCCTTGATTTCTTTGAAGCCCATATTACTACCAAACAAATCTTTTCAACTTCTACATACTTGGCTTCATAAGGAAGAAACTTTTTACATAGGTAGTAGATTACAAACTTAACACTAAATTCATCCTCTTGTGCTACCATAGCTCCTATTAAGCTTTCTTCAATAGACAAATAGAGAATTAATGGCTTCTCATATCTTGGCAGTTGCAAAACTAGTGGATTTATTAGGTATTCCTAGATGGTGTCAAAAGCCTTCTAATAGTTATTATTCCACTTATTTAGTTGGTTCTTTATGAGAAGCTTGAAGATAGGTTTACATATGGTAGTGAGCTTGGCTATAAATTGGCTAATTTATTGTATTTTACCCATAAATCCCTTTATCTCATTCTCTTTCTTTAGAACTGGCATCACTCTAATAGCTTTGACTTTATCAGGATCTACCTCAATCTCTCTTTAACTCAATATATGCCTCAAGAGCTTACATGAAGTTACCCTATAAATGCATTTCTTATGATTGAAACACATATTATACTTGTCGATCTACTAAACAAACTTTTCAAGTGCTTTAAATTGTCCTTCCTAGTTATTGAATTTGATTTTCATGTCAGTTATGTAGACTTTTACTTCCTTATGCATCAGATCATCTAAAATCTTTATGGCTATCCTCTGGTAAGTTGCCCCAGCATTTTTTAACCCAAAAGGCATAACTCTGAAATAGAATGTCACCCATTTAGTGATGAAGGAAATTTTTATCTTATATACTATCTTGTTTAGAATCTGATTATATCTAGCACATATGTCAATAAAGTTGTACATCTTAAACATTATTGCACCGTCAACTAGAACATCTAAGTGTGGTAATGAAAAATCATATTTTGGGTAGGCCTTGTTTAGATGCATGTAATTTATACACATTCTAACTCTACCATCTTTCTTGGCAATAAGTACCATGTTAGCTAACTAGGTCGAATACTATACTTTTTCCAAGAACTTGGCTTTGATTTGTTTATGTACCTTTTCTTTTATTTTCTCTGCCTATTCTAGCCTTATTCTCTTTAGCTTCTGTTTTACTGACTTGATCTTTGGATATGTATAAATAGCATGTTTAGCTACTTTCTTATCAATCTCGGGCATGTCTTCATAGGTCTAAGCAAAGACTTTTTATTATTCTCTCAAATTTAATCGTTTATTTAGGAGTTATATTAGGCACAAGTAAAATTTCTTTAGGATTTTTAATGGTACCAAGATTAAATGAGGTAGTATTGATTGAATTAATGTCAAATATGTCATGATTATCATTATGTGGGATACAATTAGATGCAAAATCACAAAAATAAGCAACATTGTTCATCTTACTAACATAAGAAGTAGAAACATCATTGTTAAAAAGTTTAAGTACATATAAAATTTTAAAAAATTCTTCTAAGGAGTTATATTCTTTTATCTTCTTCTTCCCTTAGTCTTGTAGCAGGGCTGTGGTTAGAATTTCTTCCTCAGGTTTGATATATAAGTCAGCTAAATTAGTCACGACTTCTTTATCCCAAAAATCTAAAGCAGTTTCGACTTCACCTATAGTTTAATCAAATACATCATTGAAGATTTCAAACCTACATAACCTTTCCCCTAATTATTGTAGGCTCTAATTCTTCATAGTAGTAAATTTTTGTTAAAGCTTGTACAAAACTCTCTCTAAAAGGTGGGATATTTCTTTGTCTTTTTTTGGCTCTGAAGTCTCTACTGTATATCCCAAACCTCTTAAGTCCTTTTGCCCTTTTGGCTATATAATTGCTGCCAACCCTTTATGAATCATTCTCCAAACCCATACTGGTCAAGTAATTCATTTTCTTTAGCATATTTACCACTCTGGGTTATCTTCTTCCTCTTTAAAAAAATCCTATCTATGTGGAATCCATTAAATGGTTAGTTGGCGATCTCAAGCATTAAAACTTGATTTTTCTTTATAGCTCATATTGTTACTATCTCACTATTATAGGGGATCTTAATCATCTGATGCAGTGTTGATAGGGCCTCTTCTATCTTGTGGAACCATGGTCTTCCCAAAAGTAAAGAGAAGTTAGTTGGGATGTCAAACACTATGAACTACACATTATCAACAATTATCCTTGTTTTGACTTTGAAGGTGCCATAAGCTTAGTGCTTAGTATTTTTGTAGGCCATGATGGTAAGTTTAGATTGGGATATCATTGAGTCTTCAATCCCATATATAGCTACTACTTTAAGTGGGGACACATTGATTGATGAACCATCATTAACCATTGCACATGATGTGTGCTTGCCATTTACTTCAGCTTTGATGTACAAAAGACATTTGTGATAATGTCCTTCTGGTGGAAGGTCTGCATCTAAGAAATTAACCACTTTCTTTTTTTCCCCTTTTACTATCTCCAACAGTTGAGATAAAAATATAGTAGTTGATACTATTGTAGCATGTAAAGCTTCAACCACTTTCTAATAGTGAGATGAAGATTGCCTTAGAAAATCCTAGATTGAAATTTATACAGGAGTCTTCTTCAAATGCTTTATCACTGCATACTCTTCTTTCTCTGCAACTGGTGGAATTGGATCTTTTTCAACTTTTGGCACTGCTCGAGTGCTTATGGTTACTGCATTATCTTTTACTTCCTTAACTAACTTCTCCTTGCTATTTGAATTAACCTATAAGTCTTAGACCTTCTCCTCTTGCTCACTTTCATTTTCAATAGCCTATACATTTGTCCTTCAAATGGTTCCCTATTTAGACTCTGCCTTCTTCCTCTCTATTACTAAGTAGTCATTTTTGTATATACCATTTTAGCAGTCTTGAATTAACCATGTTTATAAGATGAGGTACATTGAAGTAGGCACCTTGCCTTTTCTATCTCTTTTCTAGACCAAGAATCTATCTTAAGTGAATTAGATCCTAAATTTTATCCTTTAGATTGCAATAGTTGTCTATATCATGACTTATGTGTTGATGATAATGACAGTATAAGTCTAACTATGGTTAGGCTATCCTTGATTTCTAGTAAGCTTAGGTGGAAAAGGTTAAAGATTTTTTTTTAAATCATTTTAGGCACCAAGACGATGACTTGCCTAAATTAGAATAGTATCTTGAAGTGGCAAATACTTCAATCGTCTTATTGCATCGGTTGTAGTTAGTTCCTCTTGTACTTTTATTATTCAGCCTTCTACTATTATTAAAACCCTCTGAATTCTTTTTCTATTTAGCATAATCCTCTTTTAAATCGATGGCAATATCCTTGAGTGATTCCTAATCCTTGAGCTCTTTAGCCTTCAAACACTCCTTCAGGGCTGGCATTTCTAATGAACATATGGATTTGTCCGATGTTTCTAGCTTTTTTCTCATTTTCAACACTCTAGACCTCCATCTCATCAAATTCTCTATAAAGGTCTCATTTGGCTTTTGCTTAAGCAGCTTAAGGTCTTTCATGGTAACCTTTATATGAGTGTTACAGTTAGAGTGGCTGATAAAAGCCTTAGTTACTTTTTCTTAATCTTTCTTAACTTTTTTCTCTAGCTTTTGATACCAGTCAATAGCTCTCCCTTACAATGTAAAGCTGAAGTAAGCTACCTTTTATTTTGTGCTGAGCTTTGTGCCTCCTATAACTGTAGCATATTGCTTGACATATGCTCTCAGATTAATTGTCCCATCAAACTTAGGCAATTTTGGCATTTTGAATTTAGAGGCAACATCTCCTCATATTCTAAGGTGAGTTTATCTAGGTCTAACCCTTTGCCTAAAGTGATGATCCTAGCCATTGTCTCTATTTTTTCTTCTAGTTTCTTAATGACATCATTTTTAACTTTATGAGGCATATCCTTCTTCCTAGCTTCATCATTAGAGTCATCACAAAAATTATATTCTAGATTGAAGTACTCAGCCCTTCTAGCCTTTTCACCTGAACCCCCAACCTCCTTCTTCATACTAATTCCCCCAATGGTAATTACTCTACTAGTAGGTGTGGCCAATGGTGTATCAGTAAAAGGTGTTAAATTAGAAGTAGGAACAAACTTAGCTATTGCTCTTGCGACCATAAACATCACCCTTCTTTCAAATTCTTCAAATTTCTGATCTATTTTGGCTTCGAAGTCTTGAGTAGAAGATATACCTTTTCTTTATCTTGCCATATCTATTGGGTTGTATGTGGTAGGGATGATCTCTCATTAGAATATTCTTTCAATTGACCTTATACCTAAATGGCTTGAGGATCTATGATAGCTACAAAATAAAGGGTTAGATAAGATAAACAAAAATGTGAAAATGCATGAAGATGCATGAAGTGCTAATATATGTTAATGTTTACAACAATAATGCACAAGCAAGAGCTTTCCACCCTTATCATTTCCCATACATGAGGTCAATGTATTCTTTCTAAGAGGGATTTATCTGCGGGATATCAGGGTCCCTAATGAATTCGAATAATGAACAATGGATAACTAAATATTATTTCTCTCATATTTAAAAGAATGCATGCAAGATATTTGGCCCACATATGTTGGATATGTTCAATCAAACTAAAATGTGAGGTTTAGCCCATCCTAGTTAAAAAAACCCATTGGGTTCAATAGTATTTTGGGATGACTAAACAATATTTCACAGCTATTGGCCCACATAGCACATAATCCAACATTAATTAGGAAACCTGAAGGAAATTGTTATTGATCATTACATAGGCTAATAGTTAGGTTGCGTAAGTTATGGTTATTTAAGCATAGTCCCTCTACAACGGGTCTATTTTGTCATGAGCATATAACTGATAGTTTCATCATTTAATATACCTTATAGGTATATAGCTGGGATTTGATGTCACCTCTAACAATCTCCCAAATTGAATGAAAATGAGTTCATGCTTTGAAATGACATCAGGTTAAAAAAAGATGCCTAACTTATTCTAAATCTTTAGCATGTAATGTAGTTTTGAGAAAAAGATAATATTATAAATTCAAAACATAAAATTCCATATTAATTTGAAGTAATTTTGAAGTATGATCTCATGACACCCCCAGTAAAGTCACCACTGTTTATGTCTCTTCCTTTCTAAGGCCAAATCAAACTAAAATAATTAAAGACTCAACCTAAATCTCACTTGTAAGTCCCGAAAGATGAGAAGGAAATTATAGGAATATTAGGTCATTCCTATTTGATTAGCCTAGAAAGAGTGAGTTGGGCACCACAAGGTAGGCGTCACCACCCAATCGAAGTTAGAAAATACCTTGTAGGGTCAAAACTAGAGTGGTTCAAAACTTTGATCTTATTTATAATTCAAGTTAATATGGAATTTCATATTAAATTTATAATTTTATCCTTTTTCTCAAGCAAGTTTTGAGATTAAAATAAAATATTCAATCATATAAAAACATAATGAAACAAGGATATTCACAAAAGAAATACATAAAATTAAAAAGAGAAACATACATGAAATTAAGTAATTGATCTTCTTTAAAAATTTTGGTTCTAGCATGCTAATTTATTAAAATAAGTTTTATTATTATGACTTTTATTTAAAAAAAATAAAAACCCACTTTAATAAAAAAAACATCAATTAATTGAATGGAAATTAATTTGGTTATTTTTTATAATGTGTAAAAATTCTTTTTCTACCTATTACAATATTCATGAAAAATATGAGAAAATATTTAGAATAAAATTAAATTACATGAAAATTATCTAAAATACATTCTAATCTAAAAGGTAAAATTTACAAGAACATTACCTAAAATACAATCTAATCGAATAAAAATAAAATTACATTAGAATAGCCTAAAATATAATCTAACCAAAAATAATATAGAAATAATAAAAACAAAAAGAGGAAACTACTAAGAAAATAAAGAATAAATAACAAATTAAAAAAAAAGAAGAACAGTAAATAAAAGGAATTATAAAAAGGTTAACTTCACTGGATGTTTGATAAGTGGAAAAAATACAGGTTAGATAATACCCTCAAAGAGCTCAAACAACTTGCATCCATAACAAAAACACAACTTTAGTGTGAATGAAATAATGAAACCAAAATTAAAATAAATAATTAAAGAATATGAATAAAATAATTAAATAAAGACAAATAATGATGAACATAATGTTGTTAATAAATGGGTAATAAATTATCTCATCTAACAAGTAGATGGATAAGAAAATAAAGGCACCACACCTAATTAGTAGATGGGTAACAAATAAAATAAAATAAATAAAAAGCACCACACCTAGCTAGTAGGTGGATGAAAAAATAAAAGAATAAATAAAAGAAGAAAATAAAGAATTAGTCGACCCACTGTATATAATTGCCTTCAGGAATGATCTTTGATTAACTTGAGAGAAAGAGAGAAAATAATTTTGAAAAATCACTTTAAAATAAGAAAAAATAGTGTTTAGAAGACATTTTTTTTTTTTATCTTTAGGTGTGCACTTATCAAGAAAAGCTGACCCCTTGGATTGACACAGGGTTCAACTTTTATACATTATTTTCGAGATAGAAAATAACCATTTTGGTCTTAACAAATAGTCGTTTTCGTGAAATGGCCATTTTATGCGGCTTGTTTTGGAGTCTGTATGGGACTTTACCATGTGAAATGGTGTCGTTTTAGGGAGCCAAAAATGACCATTTTCAGTAAAAGTGGAAACAACCATTTTGGCCCCTAAAATGGCCATTTTTGGGCAAACCAAAATGGCTATTTTAGGAACCAAAATGATGTTTTGTCCCAAAACAACAACAATTTTCAAAAATTCAAAAATTTGATTTTTAATCAAATTTTAAGATATTTTCTCAAAAATTTGACTCTATACCACATAGGCTTGTCAGCCGGGTTAGAGTTTATATCTAAGAGTTAACTATTTTTCTTGAATTTTATGAAAAGAACTTTAAATTTAGCGACAACGTTCTTGTTTATAAGAATTTTTTATCTTTATTCATCATTAGGCAATTCAAACATAGGAACTCTAAGACCCAGTGTCTACAAGTTACAAGAGCTATTAGATAAAGGGTATAATCATCCCAATGTTTTGCCATGGGGTGCACCGATCTTTGTGAAGAAGGACAAAATAATGAGATTGTGTATAGAATACTGACAATTAAATAAGTTAACTGTGAAGAATAAGTAACCTCTCCCAAGAATTAATAACTTATTTGATCAACTTGAGGGAGCAGGTGTATTCTCAAAGATAGATCTTAGATTGAGCTACTATAAGTTGAAGGTAAAAGATGCAGATGTGCATAACATAGCTTTTTGAACAAGGTATGGGCATTACAAGTTTTTAGTGACACCTTTCGAGTTGAAGAATGCACTAGTAGCATTTATGGACCTTATAAATCAAGTTTTCTATTCTTATTTTGACTAGTTTATAGTGGTTTTCATAAATGATATTTTGGTATACTCTAAGGATAGAGAAGAGCATGGTAAGTATTTGAGATTGGTACTACAGAAGTTGAGAGAGAAAGAGTTATATGCTAAGTTTAGCAAAGGAGATTTCTAGCTTGATAAGGTGGATTTTTTAGGCCACATTATTTCTATTGATGGGTTGGGAGTGGACCTAAAAAGAAAGAGGCAATAGTAGAGTGGAAACCAACTAAGAATGCAACTGAGATTAAAAGCTTCTTAGGTTTAGCTAGATACTATAAACGGTTTACGAAAGGGTTTTCCAACATAGCTTCTTTTGTTGACAAAGCTGTTACAAAAGGATACAAAGTTTGTGTCAAGTGACAAGTGCCAAGAAAACTTTAAGAAGCTTAAGGCCATGTTGATTGAAGCTTTTATTCTTATGCAACTAGTTTCA